>VWYI01016403.1:0-18506 GCA_013399455.1 Anthoscopus minutus | reverse complement strand
ATGTAGTATTAGTAAAAAAAATTTTTTTAGTAAAAAAATTGTAGCAATATATACATAGTAATACTTCATACACTTTTTGCATAAGGAATCTTGATGGAAATATACAACTTTTAGATAGTCTTGCTCAAAATTAAAAATCTGTAATTAATTTATTATGAGCACATAATTTAAAAGGGCATACAACTTTGAATGTGCAAGAGACAAGAACACAGATCTCTTTCTGTCACTTGTGTTTAAACTAGTTTAAACAGCACTATATATATATATTACATATATTATATATGTATATATAATAAATAACCATCTTGCTTGTGATAGTTCAATTATAATACCAGCAAAATGATCCCATATAAGTCTATTTCACATTGTTCCCTTTGAAACCCTTCTCTTAAATTTAGAAAAGAATCCTCCCTTTTACAATACATATGAATCAGCTATTGTGGATAACATACAACAATACAGTGTAGTGAAAATGCTATGACAGTTTTATGAGTGAAATTTAAAGACAACTTTTCACAGAAAGCAGGTAAAACAACATCAGTGTCAAGTGGAATGGAGCACGTGGCATAGAATGTGCTTCTGTTAATGTTTGAGGTTACTGATTGGTACTTCTACAAATAATTGAAATAAATCTTACCATGTTATAACAAATAAATCATAATTGCTTACCTTTTATGGATTATGTATGTTTTTTCCCACAGGACGTACAATTATGACGGCATTAGGGTTTTTTTAATCTTAATTATTTTACCAGTTGCTCATTTTTCTAAAGATATGGACAGAATTTCAGATGAGCTGAGCATCTGTCTTATAGAGAAGGATAGGGAACTCTCACTACTGAATATTGTTTAAGTGATCATTTAAGAATCACCCAGACTCCAAAAGAGTGTTGAATGTGCAGCATTTGGAGAATGGATAGGCGGGAGGATAAGGACATTAGAGTGGGTGATCCATTTTGGCATACCAGTTGTAATCTGGTTGGTGCTTTGGATCTCTTCAGTTGGACCTCTTTAGAATAAGTCAGCTATCAAAAATGTATTTCTGCACCCAATACTCAGCCATAGAAAATCATAGTGCATATAGATATGTGTAAAGCAAGCATGCTCATAAGTAGCGAGCAGTGTATTCCATTATCACTGAAATGGAGCAAGTTCTTTAATTGTTTGATGTTTATTTTTTGGTGAAGGAAGTATTTGAAGTATGACCATTTGTACATAGTGAAAAAAGATAAATGTCTACCTGCCTAGTTTATGAAGCCTGGTTCTGTTAAATAATCTGAGTGCTAAAACTGAGGATAAAAACATAGCACTATAAAACAGCAAAGATTTTCTGTTTCTCTGTCTTGTAACTTTTAGCTCTTTATTTTAAGGACTGGCAGAACAAAAATACAAACTAGTGAAACCAGCTAGGAAGAAAATCCATAAGGAGTAAAATTACAAAGCAAACCAAAAATCTGGGCGTTTCCCACACGACAAGTGAGTTGTCAACAAGTCACAATGTGTGCAAAGGATGAGTCATTTAAGAAGAGAAATTGAAATAAACTTGTCCTTTTAAATCTCTGAGAACACCTATGTGTATAGCAGGTTGTGAAAATTTATACGTTTGGCCAAAGAATAATCTGTTTAGGCAGTGTGTGTATGAGGGTTAACCATGTATTTGTGGGAGCATATACAACTAATTCTCTTACTGCTATTAGACGTGGGAAAATCAGAGTTTAGGCCATTTCCACCTTGAAATACTTTTCAGCGTCTCCCAGAGCATTCTGTATAGCTAAGTCTATAAGGAAAGTTTAGTTCTCTTATCTTATATGTGCATCAAAAATTATTTTATTTACTCATGAAGACATCTTGGTTGCTTGGCTGAACCTTCGATCTTTGTAGAGCCTGCAGTTGAGACCAGATCACTGCACTTCACCTACTAAGTAAGCAGCCAGAACTCAAAAGCTCATGTGTCTCCTTACAAGACTGATTCCTGTTAAAATCAGGCAAATAGTATCTGCTTTTACATTCTTTAAATTTTAATTATTTTATGCAGCATGTGAATTGTAAATATTTAGAGTCCAGGTTGCCACCTGTGAGGCCTAAATTTTATTTGATTTTGATTGTACTAGTGCTACAGAACTTGAAAGAGAAGGACACGTGTAACAATAACATATTTTCTAATTCTGCATTCATTTAAATCCTCCACAAATTATAGTAGTGATGAATATCCACACAAAAGGAAGATTCAAATGCATGTCTCTCAACTCAGGTTAATACTCTGGGGACATTTAGGAAGAAACATGCTGGTTAAGTGTGTTTGAAATAAAATTATTGTGACAGTTATCTCATACCATAATACTAATCTCAAAGGAGTACTATTTATTATTTGCAATTAAAAAGAAAAATAAAAGCATCAAATACTGAAGAGTTTTGTGAAGTTTCTGTTCTCTGGAAAGTGAGTATGTATGTGATTCTCTGGATTTTTGTGAAATACTCTTTCCATGGATGTCTTAAATCAACCATCAGCAACATTACAAAACTTCTACAGGGAACATCCTTTGCCAAATTTTATCTGGGAACTGGGTCATGAATCAGAATGTCAAAACACACACATGGAACTGTGGAAGATAGTGCTGAATGAAGTGCTAATAGAAATTAATGTTCTACTTTTGCTGCCAAAATAATCAAGAGTATTAAGAGCAAATATGTATAGAAACTCTATGTGGTTATAATAATTTGCTGTTTTTATAAAGATGTCCCATTCTTCAGGAAGAATCCAGCTCAAAGTAGACGAACAGTAACAAACTTGTGTGTCTATGTGTTCTTGTAAACTATATTGTCATAAACTTAATAAAAGGGATTTAGACAAAGCAAGATACTTTTTGAGCTTCTTGTACACACAGAGAAACATAATGCTTAGTTAGTCATAATTACATGTCTTCTGAGCATCCCACAATTAAATTTATTTTTGGAAGTGAAGAAAGTGTCTTTCAGACAAAGGAGATGAAAACTAGTCTTGGAAACATCAAAAATAATGGAAATAAATAGACATTCTATGTGTTGAGTCACTGGTGAGTGCATCCTACAAATGAGCTCTTGCTGTAAGTCAGCTGGGTATAAAGTACTACTGTTTATCAGGCAAAACATGCAAGTCCCCCACTCTGATTTAGTGATTTATTTCTGTCAATAAATTTCAAATAGCTTTCGCTCAAAAGCAGTATGTGTCAACATATTTCCAATGTATCTTTGCATGCCACCTCATCAATTATTATCAGAGCTGTGACATTTCTGTTTATTTGTACATCATCATATGAACTGTATCCCCTTAAATGTCAGTGTAAAAATATATTGGAGATCTCTAATATTTATGGTGTTAAGTATTCCAGGTGTTTTTTTCATGATGATCTGTGTATGAATACTATTAAAGGGATCAGATTTATGAAGAAAGGTTAATATATTGTAAGCATAACCCATTAGGCTTAAATTAAAAAGTATCAAATTATGTTATCTACCTGATGATGCCAACAAATTAATTTCTAAATTATCATCATCTTATCCAAGTGTATCTTTACCCACAGCACATTTCAGAATTTGACATAGTATACTTGAGTTTTGCTAGGGAGGTGGTTAGATTTCAGAATTAGGTTCTTGTTACCTCTGGAAAGTAATTTCATGTAGTGTTGATTGACTTTTAACATGGCTAATTGAATAGCTAAGTGGCAAATATCTATATGGCAATGAAGGTTTATTATATTGTTAATTACTTGTCCTATTTATAGTTGTTAAGGTTTTTAATATTGAAGATCTGCTATTCAGTGTGCTGCATTTATTCCACTCTTTTGAATTTTAATATAAAATAAGAGCCTTGGAACAAAATAAAAATCAGGGATTGACAGTGGTGGAGAATTTTATCAACAGCAGCAGTCTGATCTTGGCAACATGTACCTATACAAGCAAATTTGCAAATTTGAGACTCTTCTCTGTTGTGACATGTAAGATTTGGATCTGTATATGCTGACTTCTGTACTGTAACAAGAGGTATCTTCTGCTACAATACCTTGTAGTTCTCATGATACAACTCATTACAGTGATAAACATAATCTCTGCTACAAACTAGTTCTTTTTGCAAGCAGAAATCACTACGGAATTGTGGTTGTATGTAAGGTACAAAATTTGTCTGGTGTCTGTGTTGTGTTACACCACAAAATCTTCAGCCACTGATATATAAGCAGTGGAATTCTACACACACAGTGTCAGCTCTAGGAGGAGTTTACCCCAGTGAATAACTACTTATATAAACATGGACTTCAGGAATTCATACCACTCTTGATTGAAACAGTACTGAGGAATGGAAGCTGCTTGAAATCTCTTGGAACTTTAGTAATTGCAAAATTACTCTCATCTGTGAGTGAGTTTGAAGAAAAAGTGTTTGGGGCTGCTTGGGTTTGAGTTCAAAGAATAACTGTGGTTTGCCAGGGCAAGAAGTAGGTAATTAAAGCAATATTTAGAGACACACTGAGAGCTTCAAAATGAGACAGTTTTAAGCCTAACATTTTCTAGACTGGAGTGGAAAGAAAGTGAAAATAACCCAAAAATGTATTAATGCATGTCTTGTTGAATCCCCAAAGAGTTTCTGAGAGTTGTATAGTAACTGCAATTATCAGAAAACTGACTGCAAGAGTTGTTGTCTGACATTTTCAGGGTATTACGGGTCTTTGAGTTGCCACACCAAACTTGCTCAATTCACAAGTCAAAACAAGACTTTATTATAAGGCTAACAGTGCAACCCCAGTCTATTGTCTGAAAGTTGGCCACTGCTATTGCTTCATACACCCCAACCAAAAGCATGACTTTGGACTCACATTTCTCTTGGTGAACTCTATAGTTCTGCAGCATACTGAGTCATTAGTGTTAGTGGTAACAATTAGTTTTTTCTGAGATTTTAAGAGGCATGACTTCAAAGACACGTGCTGTAGAAGTAGACATGAAAAATAACCAGGTGCTAGTTCTTTAGGATATTTTTCACTAAATGTATGTGAAGGTTTAGGTATTAGGCTTATTATTTACTAGATACTCAGTACTGCAGATAGATATTAAGATGTTTTCATATTAGGGCTTAAATATTCTCCAGTGAACTAGGTTTTTGTTATATCTGTGGTCTCCTGAATTGCTGCAGAGGGGACATGCTCATTATCAAAAATTACTTGATTAAACTAGAATATGTGTTAAGAAATATTGTTCCAGTTATGTGAAGATGGGTGATAATGATGTATTGTATTGGTTTTTCTTTCTGTTTTTCCCTTTTTTTCCCCTCCATTTGGCTTCCAGTACTAATTTATAGAGCAGAATTTCCCATCTTTGAAATAATTAATACTTCATTATGGTTGCTTTGAAAGTCCAAAGACACAATGGGTTATACAGCTAATAGCCCAACAAATCTTCATTTCTTTTCAATCCCTCAGAGAAGAAATTTCCATTCAAAGACTTTTCTTATGCACTTGACATTGTTTAAAGGTTGAGTAGAGACATTCTCTTCATGTGCACTATTTTCTCAACTGAT
Organism: Anthoscopus minutus; assembly: GCA_013399455.1. Lineage (NCBI taxonomy): Eukaryota > Metazoa > Chordata > Aves > Passeriformes > Paridae > Anthoscopus > Anthoscopus minutus. The sequence goes on along the minus strand of VWYI01016403.1, from coordinate 12,965 downwards.
GCAGGGGCTTAGTTGGAGGTCAGGGCTGAGCCAGCCCAGCGCCTTGCCACTGCCACCAGGAGCGGCACCATCCGCCTCGCCCCTCCTTCGCACCTCCCCTTTCCTCTCCCAAAGCAGGCTTTGCTCGGGCTGGGACACGCCCTCCCCTCCGCTGGCTCCCGTGCTTATCTGGCTGCTCGGGAACTGGAATGACTGAAATCCCTTTGGCTTTTTGCTGGGTGAGTTCTCTGCGTGGAGCCAGCTCCTGGTGTGCTCTGAGAAGTAGAAACCCAGCAGCAGCAGGGCTCTCACACCTGGGAGGAGGAGGAGGAGGTGGAGGTGGAGGTGGAGGTGGAGGTGAGGAAGAATCAGATCTTCCTATTTTAGCTGCAGCCACCTTGCATCTGATTTAGCTGTGTCAGGTCTCTATGTCTTAACAAAATTACCTAGTTAATTTGGGTTTTTTTGGTGATATAAAACTACATAAACATCTAAGAAAATTACATGTAATGCCTGGATTGCTGCGGTAACTGTGCTGGGCCAGAGCTGGAGCAATACCATTGATTTTAGGATTGTTATTCCACATTGTAAGCTGTGAAAATTGGTGACACCCACAAAACTGATTTATGAAAACTTTATAGTAGACCCCAATTTTTTAGTAAATTTCCTTAGTTTAGCTGTGAACTTCGAGTTTTGGTTTTCTTCTCTAATTGATTCAGTAAAGAGATTGTTTATCATTCACTGTAAATGTTAACATGCCTTTGAAATCACTTTGAAAATACTTCTAAAAATGTGTTTAGTAGTATATTGACCGTTACTGTCCTTGAAGAGCATTTCACTATACATTTATACCCATGGATCAAGACAGTCTGTAGACTGTAGAGTCAGCAGTAAAATGAATATTTATATTCTTTTAGCTACTACCATTTCTGGAGAAAAATGACAGAACTCCAATATGGAAAGATGTCAGCAGTCAAAGACTTTCCTAGGTGAGAGAGGATAGTGCCTAGGATCAAATAGCGTTCATTCAAGGAGTGAATGTACCACTTATATTTTGATGGCTGAAAAGCGTTGACATGAGACATTGTAAAATGTGTAAACATTGAAATAAAATAACTGCATGGACTTGAGCTACGGAGGCTTTATGTTTTTAGTGTTGAATATTCTTTATTTTAATGTTCTGCAGTGATAATAGGTATTTAAAATATATGGTTAAAATTTTGTTTTATTTTTGTGGTTCCAATTGTCTTGAAGTAAATGCATCAACCTAAAAAAGTATTTAAAAATCAAACCTGTTGAAGCCACTTGGAACAGAAAACCTTTCTGGTTTTTAGACAAAAATATTTATAGACAAAGATAGTAATTTTTACATTTATAGCTGATTATTCCTTCAGAGGTCCTGGAAGGACTGGGGTCATCAGCTGAGGATGGTGACTCAAGAGCCTTTTGGAATATCCCATCTCCCTCATCTATTAGAAACAGACACATGAAAGCAGTCTAATTCTGTAATTATTCATTTTAGAGGAAGAAGTTTTATCCTTTTATTGATCAATATTTAGGCTACATTTTTTGTACCTAAAGCTCTTTATGGTAACTGCATATTTCTTGTAAATCACCAAGAAGAACCAGCACCATTTTCTTTACCTAAGCAAGAACACTTCTGAGGAGCATAAACAATAAATAAATTAGATTTATTTATTGTAAGATTTGAAGGAAAGAAATTAGAGGAATGACCACTAATGGGAGTGATACCATTTTCACAGAATCCTGTATCATCCCAAGCAAGTACCTTTACTTACACCATCGGAAGTTTTTGCTTACAATTTTTAGTAAACTCAGCTGCTCACATCTCCAGACATATACTCAGTGTCTATTTCTCTCTGGGTGCTGTTTCTGTCTGCTGCTTGTCCATAGCATACAAAATCCAGTTTTATGTTAACTAGGTGGGTTGCTGAGTTGCCAGCATGCCAGTCTGGATTGGGCATTTGTGAATTGCTTTTAAGCACCAAAGTGGACAATGAAGGCTTTATCTCGATTCCCCAATTAGCAGTAATCATTTTTGCTAAACTTTGCTAAAGAGCTGTAGTAGTATGCAATGAATGTAAAGTATTCATTCCTTGGCATTTGTTGGGTTTTTTTTCTTCCCCTCTCCCAACATTTCTATGTTTTGTCAAATGGTCTTATCCTGCTTGTTATTTCTATTCATGTTGCAGATTGAGAATGTTGATGTCTGCCTTAGCTTTCTGGCAGCCAGAGGCGTAAATGTCCAAGGTCTTTCTGCAGAAGGTAAGGGAAACAAATAACCAGAACAAATAACAAGATTTTCTTCTGAAAGCTAAATTTCTTAACACAAATCACTTGCACCTAAATACCAAGCTCCAGCTGTCTTGAACAGCATGCAAATAGATTAGTGATAACGAGTGAGAGAGTTGCCTTTTACTTTTCCCTTGATATTGAACCAAGAAATGTGATGTTTATGAAGCTTGAGACAATATTTTCAAACAATATTTTTTCAATGGTATTTATCTTTTCATGTTACCTCCACAGTGTTAGATAGGCACAGACCTTCCAGAGCATACTTTTTGTTTTAACTTGTTCATATATTTGATTCAAAACAACAAAGAAGAACATAAGAATCTTGCTCAGTTAAATAAACCCAGGGAAGACTATTTGTTTCAGCAAATTTATTATTAGTAGTAATGCTGTCCAGATGAGCCTGAAAATTATAGTATTCCTTTGATGTCTCCTATTAAGTGAAAGAGTGAATGGTTTTGCTGCTTCAGTTATTCTGCTGTATTAGTCAACCTAAGTGATTGCCTAACATGGTTGCAACTAAATTAATAAATATAATAAACAAAAAACATTAAAAATACCAGTTGTCTTAATTATTATGTAATACTGCCTTTTTCATGTAAGAGGCAAGTGAATGAATAAAATTTATATATCCTTGTCCTGTAGCAAATTAAGCAGTTCTGCAAGGTACTGCACACCTTCAAAATTTTTTTGACCTCTATGGCACCTGAAGGTAACAGGTCCAGAAATGCAACCCTGTATTTTTATTTTGCTTGTAGCCCAAGTAAAAGATGAATGTGTTTTTTTTTTCCAGAAATGATAATTTCAGTTGAATTCTAAAAGAATCATGGAGAAAAAATTTGAAATTATAACCACTATTTGATTTTTTAAATTAACTCGGAGCTACTATCTTTCACCATCTGAACCTGTGTAGGGTTTTGAACATACAACACAGACATGATACATGCTAACTATTCACCTTGATTGTCATATTGTGAAAGGCTTTTTAAGCAATTTGAGAGAACCTTTGTGTGTACTTGTAGATACCTTGTTGCAAGAGAATACTGAAAGTTTGCATGCTGTCATTCACTTCAAAGCTATTTAGAACCAGAATTTCTAGAGCAGCTTATTTTTACCTTCATGTAAAGTATGAATTAAATGTGTGTAAACATGAATTTATTTTATGAGGACACTCATAATTCGTTAATACCTTGACATGGCACATGACACATTTTCTGTCCTTTTACAAATCAGAATCTTTGTGCATTCTGTAATGTATTTATTCATACCTTTGTTTTACTTTGGAAAATAATTTTAATAGGATAGAAGCTTCAATTGTATAGCTTTAAATTTATATACTACTAAAAGTGATACTAATACATAGGACTAAATACAAGGACTATGATTTTAAATGCTCATTATTCTTCAGAACAAAATGTTAACATTTAGTGCTGAAGATAAAAAATAAATTCTACCGTTACGCAGTTGGTCATGAATCTGGAGTGAATCCACTACTATCTTCTTAATGGTATTCTTCAAAGTACTGCAGAAATGTGATTTCCTTAAATATACCATTTTTACTGTGTATAATCCTGAATAGTACAATTTTTTAGGGGGAATACAAATTGAATTTCTTATAATAAGCTTTGGTTAACGTGTCTTGTTACTATTGGGTCATTTGTCAATGACCAGAAAGGTTGTGGAACAGTAAACCATAAGCTTAACAAGTTTTGAAGATTCTACAACCAGTTTATGACCTCATTTTGACAATTGAGCAGAGAGGTCTAGAAAAAAAAAGTAATTTTCAAATCTTGACTGCCAAATCTTTGCTTGAGAGCTCAGTTGACAAGTAATTATCCAGCTGCTACAAAGAAAAACAATCCCCTCATTTTCCAAGCATATATTTAGTACACATTAGAAGTTTCTGGAGTTTTTGCTTGTGAGAAATCTTTAACTCTATTAAAAATAGGAAGGAAAAAGTTACTGAGAACATCCTTCTCTAAAAATAGTGAAAAAGATATTAACAGAAAAAGAGCAAAATTTTACGTTTAAAAATGTTGAGTGGGATTTTACAAAGGATTCTTCTTCTGAGCATTAAGTGACGCAAAATGATAAGAATAAATAGACTGTTGCCATGTACCAACAGTCTTCTCAAGTCAGAGCCACTTAAAATATATAGTTATGTGTTTTTAAGAAAATATTAAATACAAGTTTTCTGTATTCCTTGACAATGATCCTTCCTTGAAACCAACAGGACTGCAAAAGTCATAGGTGTCTAAAAAGTTTACTTGTTCTGGGAAAGTTCTACATATCTCTCATGGTCTCATTGCTAATCAAAAATCCTGCAGCATGTTCACAGGGAAGATGAATAAGTATGGCTACTTAGAACAGATTCACATTTTGAGAAGTGTATTCCAGTGTCCAGGATTGGGTTTGCTTTTGAAGAACAGTCTGTGAGCATAAAACCTTCAGTGTTTGCTGGCCTTAGTACCAACACCTAATCCTATTGAAAGAAAATTAATATGGTTTAAGAGACATGATAATGACAGTAATTTTGTACAAATTCAACTTGAAAATTTGCCTAGGAAAGCTGTGTAGCATGCACAGCTCAGTATTTTGATTTTCAAGGAAGGCAGAAAGGTTGTGGCATTAGATGTCAGGTTGCAAGTCTATTGTCTAATAAAAACCTTTCACAAGGTGGTCAGTGCCAAAGCAAATTAATAATGAGATTATGAACAGACCTACATGCTGCAGAAAATTTCATTAGTCTTCTGAGGTTTCTTTTTTGACACTGAGATCCTTTATCAGCAAAGAATAACAACATCCTTGTAAAATCTTCATCTAAGGCTGGGCAAAAGCTAAGTAATGGGAGACATAGGGATGCTACCGAGGTTCACCAGAATTGTCTTCAGGTAGCTGGTTTAGCCTCATCAAAGCTGTAGTTTTTGTCTTCATTATCAGTAATAGCAATATAAGATAGAAAGCTATAAAATCATTTCATTTGAAACTTCACAGATGTAATCATAAGCGTTACAGTTGCCTTTTTTAAAAAAAACCTTCCATTTATTTTCTTCTCTCATGTTTCCTGCACATCTGTATGAATGGATATGTGCTCACTGGCAAGAACCATTACCATACAGTCTTTAAGATTTTTCCAGAAGTTACTGTTTATTATCAATGTGCACAGAATTTGCCCCAGAAGCAAAAAGAGTAATTTGAAGTCATGAGGTTTGTTTTGAAGGGATGTAAATTTAAGAACAGAAAGAACTCAGATTTCTCTGAATGAGCTTTTCCCTAATTGGAATATTTGTACATTGTTGGGACAGGAATATTCATTTCAGAGTATGTGCCTTATTTATGGTTGAATATACTCTTGTTTATGATCATGCAAATGACTCATCATGAAGGCATTGTAGAGTTAGGTGTATATTGCAACACTGACACATAAAGAAGCAAAAATTATAATAAAAAAATAGACTATCAGTGACACCTAAAATGTCTCTGATATTACAGGTAAATGAAGAGATATAAGGCATAAACATGTGTAGCTGTAGGTATGTACAGACATATTTTCGTATGAGTTTTACAAAGCTGAAGTCTAAAACGAAAGTGTTTTCACTTCCTTTTCTCTTTTGCTTTTTTTCAATAGAAATAAGGAATGGAAATTTGAAAGCCATTTTAGGGCTGTTTTTCAGTTTGTCTCGGTACAAACAGCAGCAACATCATCAGCAACAATACTACCAGTCTTTGGTGGAGCTACAACAGCAAGTCCCTTCAACTCCAGCTGAAATCAGCCAGTCCAAAACACACCAAGATATGCAGTCAAGGTAGGTTAAAAAGTTATTTTTCTCAGGTGTAAAAGCTTCTTATTTTTCCATTAAAAAAAGACAAAATTTTGTATAAAAATTAGGCCATTTAAATTTTTTTAAAGCTATTTACACCATGTTTTCAATGTGTTTTTTTGGTAGCAAGCCCACATTTCTTGGGTGTAGAGCTAGAGTAAGGGCTGAGAACATTCCAAATTAATTTAGTTGAAAATTTAATTAATTTTAAGACTTTCTTTTACTCGATTATTGATTTTTCTGCTCATTGTACCATAAGAGGCTACTAGCCCAGCATGTGGTTAGCATAGTGGTTATTTTCACGTTTTTTTCACATACTCAGTTAGACATGTAAACAGGTGGGGAAAAGACGCCATACTTTCATTTATAATAAAATGGTTTTATCCCCACACATTTTGGGTTTTGAGGGTCTAATTCTATTTGAATATTTTTTAAATGAGTGAAGAAATAGCCTTCACCTAGTTATTTCTTTTAAGGGGCCAGTTTTTTATTTAGTTTTAAGAAAGCAAAGCACTCACCAGAATCCAGTAATTGCTGAATTACGTTGCTTTTAGACTGCATCTGAAAACATATTTTCAGAAGGTCGTTGCTTAAAGGCTAGTATAGAAAAATGAGTTTGAAACACAAATATCTCTTTAAATGGAAAGAGTATTAAAAGTGTCTATTTTACTGGGGAAGTTAAGAAAACAATCAACTGTAGACCTTGATGAAGAGTTTTGTCTATGCTTTGTTTGGTTAAGTACTTGTTCCATTTATTTTATATATTTGTGTAAAACATTTTGTGGACTTACTGAAGAACTGCATTAAAAGTATCAGACTAATATATTGAGATTCTTGTTCTTAAGTCTATTGATATATAAATTACACTTCTCTGTGTACAATAAACATATTTCTTCAATTGACAAAGCTTTAACACTTCAGCCGCATAGAGATCTGTATCTTGGAACTAGAAGTGTTTTAAAAGTATGTTTTGGAGGAAAGTATTGGTAACAGCATTTTAATTGCCTCATGTGATGCAAAAATTAAGATACATATTTGGCTGGGGCATTATGAAGTGAAATGCTTTTATTTTCTCTGCTGCTGAAAATTAATATCTTCGATGGCTTTCCCTGTGAAGTTTGCTATTAACATGTAATCTAGGAATTTATGGTGGGGTCCTAGAAGAGTCTGACCATTCTCAACATTTTCCAAAGCTGAATTTCTTCTTTATGAAGGATATTTAAAACCATATAGAAGGCAATAATATCTTGTTGTTCTTCACAGCTTTGTTCAAGGGAATTAAGAGCTTAGCCAGCTTCCTGTAAATACCTTTGGTTACTATTTTTTGGTTTTAATTAGTGAAAGAACTGAAACATTTCCTGATTTTATGATTTACCCATGGTGAATTTTTAATAACAAAAAAAAATTACTGTGTTCCTTTATACATTATGACTATTGCAAGGGTTTGTCAAAAATAGCCTGGATAAAGCAGGTTTTTTACTATTTGGATGGCAGTGATTGCACATGGTAGGCAAAGAGGTGACAAATCTTTTATTAAACTTTCCATTGTAATTCCCTGAGATCTCATGTTCCCTCTGCACTTTTTTCTCCTTTTCTATTTTGCTAAGTTAAAACATGCTTCATTTAGAAAAAAGGCAATTATTCCATATCCCAGATCCTCCATATTTATGATTTGTGCAATGATATTTAAGGCTGGTATAAAAAAATTTAAACTTCATTTTTGTGCTTTAGACCTTCCACTTTAATCTAGGAGTTTAAAATAATTTAATTCTGTGATTACATTCCTGTTCATAGCTACATTTCAGATGTAAAATATTTCTATGTAAAAAATTACTAAACTGAGATTGATGCCATCTTTCTTATTTCTTATCTGTAAACTGAAAACAAGTTTTTTTTCTGTTTGCTTTCACATATAGAGAAGTTTGGTGCTTGTTACTATAAACTTCTGTATTTCCTGAGGAAGTATGGTTTTGTTTATAGATATATTTTTCAATTAAGTCTTTAAGGATAAAAAAAGGTGCCTACTAAAAACTTTCTCCTAAATGAAAAGTTTCTATCTTCTACTATAAATACACCTAGTATTATGAGCTGCTAGCAAAACAAGGAGCCCTGGAACTTAGAAACAAACAGAAATACAATTTTTTATTAATACTGATCTTCTTTTTATTTTTCGTTTGTCACTGGTTTGAAGTAATATAAAGAAATAAGCATAAAATACTATTTCCCCTCCTAAGAAAAATGTCTACATGTGAAAATGAGTTTTCCAGACATAGATAGGCATATATAAACATACACTGATGCAAATTCTCTGTGGTAGACTTACTAACACTTCTTCTCATAACAGTCATTGAATTCAAATAAGTTTCTTCCCAGTAAAATAAATAATTTGAAAAATTACTTAAAAATATTTACCAAACACCTTTCTAGTTTAAAGGTGCAAATGAGTAAATAAAAGCTTCTTTTTAGAAAGAAGCCAAAATATGAATTAAAAAAGAAAAATTACTTTGGTGAGATTCATCTTGTCCCATGGCCACTTTTTGCTTTCTGAAATCTGGACAGGTAGTTTACATTTCTGTGATTGCTTTCATGTCAGGTGTCTCTCAGCAATAATTACAAAAGCAACCAACATAACTGAGCTGGGGGAAGCTCATGATTTAGAAGGTCCTGAGGAACTCACATGACTGCTCTATGGGACACATGAGACCTTTCAATATCTTGGCAAAAAGTAGTTTCATACAGATACTGAAACCTACACATTTCACGGTATGGAGAATTTTGCAAAGTGATAAAATCTGAAGTATATATTAATGTACATTCTTCAGACAGCCCATATGAAAATACTAACTCAATAGATAATCAAATGCTATCAATCAAAACCAGAGTAATTTTCCTTTTCTTCACAAGTGCTGTTGAGAAGACAAGCTGTTTTATCCTTTCATAGTGAATGCTAGTCTTTACAGCTATTTATAACTACACATTTATTGTGAAGGTATGCCTTTTTTTATTAGTGTTACAGTTCTGAATATGTTTTTAAACATTCTTGATTCTTTCTGTTTTCTAACATTTGTAACATAAGAGTGGAAAGGTTTGGTATGCAGAAGCCTTAAGGCTTCCCTTATGGTGTATATTTTTGAAAAAAATATTTGGCAAATGCACAAAACAGAGAGTAGTTTCCATTAATTTGACCTGTGGTCTTTTATTACCTAGAAATAGTTCTTTCAGGTTTTTGAAAGGAAAAAATAAAAATATCTTATTATGACAGAAGCCAGATAATGAATGTAGCTGCTAACACATGAATGGGACATTCATCTTTTTTGAATAATGGCAAAATGCTTCAAAGTTAATTTGAGTAAATTTTCAAGGGTATTGTGAAAATCATCTTACACCATGGGTATTTTATTTTACTGGAAGACTCACACATAGTTACTTTGCTAGGCACCTGAGAAAGAAAGATGTCTTTTTGACACACTGCATTTTTAAGTGCATTTGAGATCCATATGCTTGTATGTGTGCATATACACGTAAGCAAAAGCAAAATTTATACACTGAAAAAGGTGGGTACTTTTTATAGACTTCATACATTTTTTGAAATCTTCAATAATAAATCGCATTTCATGTTTTACTAAGTATTTGAAACTATTACTTGGTTTCAATTAATAATTGAGGTTATTTTAGGTTAGAGTATTGTAGGTGAAAAGTTGTCTTCTTCATTGCTTTCAGCTAATGTATACTAAGCATATTGTGTAATTTCAACTTTTATTTCCTAGGTGGTAAAAAGCTGTTGTATTTATTAAACAAACTTGAGAAGGTGATGGCCTTCACTTTTTCCAAGAAAAATATAGGTTATACATGGGAGAGGGAAATACCTCTGAGAAATCACGCTGAAGATGGTCAAATTACAGAGCTTGTAGCATTTAAGCCCTGCTGAGGACAAAGAAAGTTTTGTCTTATAATATGCGGGGCTGACATCTCACTCTCCTAATTTAAAAGACCTGCTCCTGCTGGTGGCTGTGATGATGGAGATAGTACTCATCCCCTTTTCCAGGTTATGATATCCTCAGCAATGAGCAATGTCTGTGACCATTTCTGTGTCTGAATGTTTCCACATGCCACTGAAGACAAGCTACTTTATAGAGTGTTTGAGCCCTTTGTCAACAAAAACTGACACAGGCACTAAATTATATCAGGACTCTACAGGTTTCACACCCAGGTTGTTTTGCTAAGGTAAACAAACAGAAGTCCCAGGGGAAGGTTATAATGAGATTATCACAAAACAGGGCTGATTGGGTTTGTACAGAAATGGGGAATTCAGGAGACTAGTTCAGGAGGCTAGTTGTCCTCGTATGACTAGGAGACAACACAGACCAGGAATGTAATTAAACCAGTTTCTGGAGGAACCTCTCTTTCCTAAGTGCAGAGTTTGCATGGGAGGATAATGAATATCTTTTCACAGGCTCCTTACAAAGTTATCCAAAACTGGTCAGCGTAGCAATGCTTTTAACATTTCTATGTAAAATGTTTGTGACCAATGTCAGAATTGTGAAAACTGCACATACAGAAGGCAAGCAAGATTCTTCTTGTGAAAGAGTATCATTGGCCTATCTAGGCCTACAGCCAACAGCAACATTTCAAATTAAATTTAAAAGGAAGGAAGGAAACTGATTCATGATAAGTGAAATTGCTTTGCAAAAAGCATACTTTCTTTATGGAAGATCCTAGTTTTGTACCAGTAATTACAAAAACTCTGAAATTTTTAGACTGTTGTGAAAAAATCTATGGTAAATTAAAAGTAACCAAAGGCGAAGAATAGTTTTTAGATGTGATTTCTGATTTCTTTTTACCCTAAAATTTCCTGTATTCTTCCATGACTAACTGTGGGAAAGGTATATTTCAAAATCTGAAGTTGGCACGTCACTCTTTCCCTATGACTTTATTGCAGGTCTGAGAGTTATTTTAAAAAATACTGTGCTGGTGGCCTTACTTATATCTGTCAGTACAGATAGATGACAACAATGGCTACATTATATTTTTATGCCTCACTTTGGTGGTGGATTCGATTATCAGAGGAATACATCTGTGGTGATGATCTTTCAACCACCCAGATACTAAGAGAAAACACATGTGGATGAAAGAAGTTCTGTCTCATTTACAGATTAGAGAGTAACTGGTTTCAGTATGCTGTCAGAAAAATTCCCCTAGACGGACAAACTATTTTATCACATACAGGAATGATGAGCACAGCTTGAGGTCCAGATGGATTTTGTTAAATTTGTTATATTAAAAGTGCACCCTGGTTTTCCTGGGCATATAAACAATGTTAGGTAGCTGATTTCTACAGGCAGTTACATGTATAACTAGTTCAAGGAACAGGGTTTCATGTTGCCTGCTGCTCAGAAGTACTAGGGAAGAAATTAAGCATTTTGGACACAGAGTTTGTGCTGTTTGAAATATGGTAATGAAATTGTAGTGCTTATGATTATGAATTAAAAGAGATCCATGTCAGAATAGTGGCAATCTGCATAGCAATCTTGATTACATGGCTGTGTTTAGAAAAAAGGCCTTCATTTAAATATTTTGAAGATTTAAAATATGGTTACAGCAGTCCACACCAAGTTCATTGCACTGACATAGGCTGGAAAGTGGAAAGTGTACATTATTGTATGTGTTTTTTGGTTAATATGTAATAGGAACATGATGAAACAGGTCCCTTTGGTGTCCTTAGCTCTTGCCATTCCTAGTCACTTGGTTTTGGTGAAGGGAAAGAGGTAGGTAGCTCCTGCTTTTCCCACTGTGGAATCATTATCAAATCACTGATTTTGAAGAGAGGAAAAATTAGGAAAATATTTATTTCTTCTTTCTGTTCTCTGTTTGCTAGTAAGGATCTAAGCATACGAAGCACTGTTAATCTAATCTGACATATTTTTATATGTCTGGGAGATAATGCAGAATGAGTTGCTTAATGTGATTGTTCCAGGATGTGCAGGAAGCTGACCTTCAAATGGCCCTTAGGCATTTAATTTTATTTTAACCTTTTATCTTACACTGCAAATCAGCTGTGGCCTCGTTTTGTTGTACTCCCCAAAGATGCAATCATTATAGTCCTCAAGGTTCCAAATCACAGAAACTTCAGAAGGGAAGTTCTTTCACCATGTTTGTCCTGAATTCCAGATAAAAATCTGCTTGTATCTTTTACCTTGTCACATATTTCTGTGGACTAGATTCTTCAAACTTGTCCTTTACTGATTGGTATCTCCCCTTGTTTGTTGCACACAGTTTTTCCTCCTTGCAAAGTACCTGATGTATGTCTGAACATTTTCTTTAGGAACCTGTGACATGCAGTTACCCTGATTTCTTCTGTTTATAAATTACCTTCACCCAAGAACAATATTTTTTTCCCTGCCTCTTCTGCTGTTTGGTGTTCAAAATGCAACTGTCATATTTTCTCATTATGTGTTCTTGCAGCTTTCAAAAGAGTTTTTTAAATCAGTTAAGTGACAATTTTCATTTTATACATTTCAGATATTCTTACTGTCTGGCCTGTGTCACCCTTGCCACTCATTACTTTTTGATGTCAGTTTTGATGCACTTTGGCCATAATTTTCACTGTTGCTAATCCAGATCAGGTAGCATTTAATGAGAAGTGTTCCATTCATCCTTGTAGCACTTGACTCTAATATTTTGTGTATTTCCTTTTGAAGCAATGGAAGCTTTATAATGAAGTTATTTTCCCTTCAGACATTCTTTGTTGCTCTACCCTCTCAACTGAGATTCATTAAATTTTCTCATTCTCTGAAAATGAAATCTGATGCAACTGTTCATACATTCATTACTTTCCCAGACCTACCACCAATT
>VWYI01016381.1:892-25985 GCA_013399455.1 Anthoscopus minutus | reverse complement strand
AGGTCTTATATGAGAGTCTGGTAGGAGAACAGAAGGAATACGGGTGTATGGGAAATCTTCCCTCTTGTTGCTATGGGCTATAAAATGTGCTTCCAGTGTGAGTCAGGTTGGGCTTGATTGCACAAACATTGATCCTTTATTCTTAAGGGTCTTTTCCAGCAAAAGTGATTCTGTAATTTCCTTTTCCATTGTTGGAATGGTCCACTGAAGCCCTCTGTCTACTGCCTTGTAGCTAATCATGTCCATAATCCTTCAGTTTTGGGGGCTTGCATTTAGGACTTTCTCATAGGAATAATAGCTTTCTGCCAACTTTTTGCCAATTGCATCTAGATCTGTAACTTGGGCACTTCCAACACCAAAACAGACAGTCACTAAAATAACCTAGGTCCATACCACAGAAAAGTTTTTAGTTCAACACCTAAAGCTTGAGATGTGCCATATGTTGGTCTGGACACTGCGGTTACTAACTATGTGTGATAAGGTCCTGGTTGTCTGGGAGGAACAATGTGGGAGTGTGTCCAGCTTTACTGCAATTTAAAATAGTTCTCTGAATATTATTCTGGTTTATCAGTGATGCACGTGTAGCAGTCTGGAAAATATCCTTTCCTAATAAGTAACCATGCATGTGTTTATCACCTAGAAACAGATGACACAAATGCAGTTGGAAAGAAAGATGATGGCATGCAGTATCGGCCAGAAGTTAAAGGTACGGTGCAGACTTTGTGCTTTTTGGTTATGGCTTCACAAGATGAGAAAATAGAGCATGCAAGTCCCTTCCAGTCTGCCTTACACCTCTGATTCTGTCACTGAGACAGGCCTGCAAACAACTTCTTACAGCTTGTTGCAAGGCTAGCAGGAAGATGTGCATGATTTGTAAGTTTTTTCTGCTGGATTCCTCTAAGATGCCCAGCTGCTCAGTACCCCGTGCAGTGGCCACAGGATTGGACTCCCTCCAAGTGCTGTGAAAATGATTTTACTGAAAGACACCAAGCTGTGACATTCTTGATGAAATAACATAGCACAAGCCTCCCTGCCATGTTTCCATCTTCTCTATTAACTTCTGGGAAAAAAATGGATGATTCTGTAATGTTTCGGTTGTTTTTAAAATATTTTCAGTAAACTAATAGGCTGAATCACATTGGTTTAAAATGTTTCACCTACATGAACCCTACCTTACCTTTTAATGACCTTTAATGCCTCAACTTTTTCTTCATCCCTGCTAGTAAAATGATCATACACATAAAGTATCACTCCAGTTCTTTCTTTAGACCTCCTGTTGCTAGTAACACACTTGAAAATGCTCTTCTTGTTATCTTACACAACACTGGCCAGATTCAGTTCTAAATGAGCTTTGGCCTTTTGTGTCATCCTCACTGCACATATGAGCCACAGCTCTGTACTCTTCCTGTGAAGCCTGACCTTGCTTCCAGTGGCCATACAAATTCTCTTTCCTCTTGAGCTCCACAAAGAGTTCCCTTTTCAGTCAAGCTGGTCTTCTACGCCACTTGCTTGACTTACAATGCAGAGGGATTGTCTGCTCCTGTGCTTCTAAAAGCACTTCTTTAAACTTGACCGGCACTCATGGACCCCTCCAAAGCAGATTGCCAAGGTACTCTGCTAAAGAGCTCCATTAATAGCTTAAAGGTTTTTTTCCACTGAAATCCAGCCTAGCAACACCAGTCTCCTTTTTTCTCATTGCACTGAAAACTCAAGCATTAAATTCAACCATTTCATGATCACTATGGCCAAGACAGACACCTAAAATTACACCTCCCATGAGCCCTCTATTCACAAATTGCAAGCCTAGGAGAGCTGACAAGAAGTTATTATCTCTTGCAAATGTCAAGAAAGTCCTGCTCACCACAGCAATATTTTATTCCCAGGTGATGTGTGCAAAGTTAAAAATCTCCCATAAGGACAAGGGCTAGAAATCCAGAAATTTCTCATATTTGGTTATAGAATAAGTCATCAGTGTTCACATCTTGGCTGGCCACTCAGTAGTAGACAAACACTACCACCATGTTTCTTTGTTTTCCATCCCTCTATCCCTCACCCAGAGGCTCTCAACCACATCAGCCCTAATTGATGTTAATTCAACTAACTGATGTTAACTGTAAGCTCTGTACAATCACCTCTCCATTACATACATCATAATACCTCCAGCTTGTCTGCCCTGCCTGTAGCTCCTGACAGCCTGTAGCTTTCCATCTCAAGATCCACTTGTGGGACTCATTTTTACCAATTGATACAAATACCAGTGATATTGTTGCTCTGGGAGCTGACCAATGCTTCTAGTTCATCCTGGTTTTTTCTCATACTCTGTGTGTTGTTGTTCAAGTATCTCAAATATGTTCCTGATCTCTCAATGCTCCCAGGAGCAGTGCAAGTGTTCCCACTAGCATTTGCTACCCTCAGGTGATGCCATGTGACTTACCCACTGCAATGGTGTTGAAATCCCCTTCCCCCAACAATTCTAGTTTAAAGCCTTCTCCATCCTGTCAGCTTACTCAAAAAGGCATTTTACCCTTTAGGACAGGTGTGTTCCATCACAGACCAGCATACCTTGTCTCTTCCATGATTTAAAACTCCAAAGTTTTGGTGGAAGCACCAGTCTCGGAACAAGGTATTGACATCCTGGCCTCACTTGTTTGTTTTAAGTTTCCCCTCATTATTGGGAGGATTGAATGGAAACACTATTTGTGTTCCCAATTTTTTTAGCATTGTTCCCAGGGCTTCTGAAATCTCATTTGATTGACCCCAGATATTTTGTTGCTACATCATCATTAGCAGCCATATGGAAGAGCAGAAGTGAGTAGTAGTCTGAAGGTTACAATAACCTCTTCAGTCTTCTGGTGACATCTCTAATTCAGGGAGGAAGAACACTTCCCTGAAAAGATAATCTAGTCTTCAAATGGGTGTTTATATTTTGTGCAGGAAGGAATCACAAAAGACCATAACTCATTGCTCTTTCTCCTCAGTGCTGGTCTTTACGCAAGTTTTGTTGCAAAGGGTTTGCTAGCTTCTCTGTTAGCTCTGGTCTTCAGTTTTTCCTGTCATTACACTTGCTTTGCATTTCCATGGCTTCCCTGAGTAAAGTCATTCCACCATGGCTTTCAACATTCCTTGTGCTCTTCTTAAAATGTCATTCTGTGCCAAAAAGTTTAATATATTTTTCTCTTTTCACAAATTCTCTTATTTTCGCTGCATATGATGTACCAGTTGGAGTGATTTAATGTCAATTTTCACTTACATTATGAAAGTATAAAGGCACCAAATGCAATACACATCTTATTATGTAATGTAATGAAACACCACTTTCAGTTCCTATTCCAAAGAGGTAACAGCCTTTTATTCATTGCATGTAAATTGCCCTTGAAATCTAGTTAGTGGAAAAACCATTGTATATAATTATTATTATTAATGTGTATGGTCTTACATTCAGCAAATGATGTGCATGAAGAGAGTGTGCTTCATGAAAAAAGGTTGTTTTGAAATTTTTTAATACAGTACTCAGGTCTCTTTAGATAGTGAGAGTCTGCTTTGAATTGTTTTTTTCATCCAGGATAAGAGAACAGTCCACACTCCTATCTGTTTGCTTTTGCTTTCCATTTCTGTGACTTTTGTTAAATCTTGTTCTCTGAATGGATAATATCTTTTAGTGATGGCCTCCTCCTGCAGGGCAAGTGACTACCCAAAGATCCATCAGAATGGTCTGTCTTCCCAGATTCAGATGGCTTCAGTGATTTTGTTGTACCAAGATGAGCATCAGGGTTTCAGTTTTTATGCACGACTCTTCCTTCTGGTGAAGTATTTGAACTCCTATATCCAGTTACTCTTTCAAGGCTCCTACATCAGTTGAAGCTCTGAAGCAGCCTAGCAGGTCTCCAGCAGTTAAAAATAGATTCCTCTCAAAAGAGGGGTAAACATCTGTTTTACACTAGGAATCACCTCCTGCATTTAACATCTCCTTGCTTAATACAGGTTTTGCCTCTGACCTGTGTGTGGCTGTCTGGCAACTTTTCAGGGGACACACCTTTCATTTTTCCACTTGGCCTCACATCCTGTAGCAGGACATATATTAAAACCAGATATGGTGCAGCTCTCTAAACTTAATAATATAATTCTCTGTAGCTCATTACAAGGTTTGATTTGGACCACGTATGAGAGTAAATTCTTGGGAAAGGAGAGAAATTATAGTTTTGGGATGAGATATCCCTGCTATTCTCCTCTCAGACATATCATGACATAGTCTATTCCATCAGTGTGGTGGGGGACACATTGTCAGTATTAGTCAATGTTCTTCCTTGTATCAAGTCATCTGAATCTTCAAAACAGCCTGAATTAAAAGGCTTCCTTATACCTAAAACCTCTAATACATGGTTGTGTTTTTTCTCCAGAACCAAGTTAAAGTACTTTCCAGACATTTTCAAAAAAATCCTAAACCAGCAACATATATCTTTTTATTTTTTGCTATTGTCTTGTAAAAATATATTCTCTTTCTTGCTGGTGTAATTTCAAATAACTGCAATTGTATAAGAGATTTCTTCTTCACACTCCCTTTTGCTTTATAGTCTTTTATTTGTGAAGCTGAAGTCTATTACCATGGAATGAACACAATTCCATAATTACACTCACATTTTAATATCCTTGTTCTTCAGAGATGTTCATTATGAAATACCAACTTCTGTGTTTAGGACTTCTTTACTGAGAAATTTTTGGGGGAAAATGGTTGAAAATAAACACAGCTTTGGATAGCTCTGGTAGAATGACAGAAGCGTGACGGATGTTGGGGCAGAATTCACTGCCTTTCTGAGCTGAGCTGAGCTGAGCTGGACAACAACTAAGTGCCCACCAGTTGCTTGCTCTACCCCAGCTTCCCTCAGGACAATGGAAGAGAGGATCAGGAAGGTACACATGAGAAAAACCCACTGGTGAAGCTAAAAGAGGTTTAAGAAGCAAAGGGGAGGGAAAAAAGAGAAAAAAAACAAGTGATGCAAAAGCTGTCTCTCAAAATATCCCATCAGCAGACTGATGACCAGCCAGCCTCTGAGCAACTGCAACCTTGGAAATACCAAAACCATAGATTTTATTGCTGAGCATGATGCCATATGGTGTGGGATATTCCTCTGGTAAGTTTGGGTCAGCTGTCCTGGCTCTGTCCCCTCCCAGGCTCTTGCCCACTCCCAGTCTTGCTGAGAGGAGAAGCAGAGTGACAAGCAGAGGAAGACTTGATGCTATGTGAGCTCCCTTCAGCAATGGTCAAGGCAGTGTTGTGTTACCACTATTATTTCAGTCAGAAATCTAAACCACAGCACTCCATCAGCTGCTGTGAAGGAGGTTGAC
Organism: Anthoscopus minutus; assembly: GCA_013399455.1. NCBI lineage: Eukaryota > Metazoa > Chordata > Aves > Passeriformes > Paridae > Anthoscopus > Anthoscopus minutus. The sequence goes on along the minus strand of VWYI01016381.1, from coordinate 20,642 downwards.
TCCATCCCAGCCAAAACCAGCACAAGTCCCAAAGGAATGGGTATTCTAAACACATTTCGATATTTTAAAGTTCTGTCTCCATAAAAATGCTTCTCTGAAGAAGACTGCTATTGAAGTGTGCTTGATTTCAACTTTAACCACCAGTGGTAGCAATCAAATCTGAGCTGTATCAAGTGGTTTTCTACCCAGTAATCATAAAATATGGTTCAGCATCTTTCTAATCCTTTTTAGAGGGTTCTTTTTCATCTGTTTAAACATGGGACAGAGCTCTCTGTATCTATGTATTAGCTCTTTGCCCCAGTGCCACAGACAAAACTGCTGTTCTTCATGCTTTCATTTGTTTCTGTCACAAACACTTTTCTCCTTTTTGAGAAACCTGATATAAAAAGCATATTTAGATGTGTCTGAGGATCATTTTCCAGTGCAGTACATTCTAGCAAATCTCTGTTGGTGCCTCTGAAGCTTCCCCCTTAAGCGTCTGCTTTGTTATTTTCTATTACTTTATTCACTGCAAATTTTTAAGGATATGCTATTCTTGGTTGAGAGTTTTAAATTAACATCACAGGCCCATGTAAAGTTGTTTATGTATATTTCTTTTCAAGATGCCAGTGATCAAAGAGAAGACATTTACATTGGAAACCACATACCTTGTTCAGAAAGCTTCAATGGTTACTGTATACATGGGAAATGTGAGTTCATTTATTCTACTCAGAAGGCTTCCTGCCGGTAAGTCCTTCTTGTCTCCAAAATGTGATTGAAATCACTGTAAAGCTTAATTGAAATGCTTTCTAGACATAGTGACAAGATGTACCACTTCGTGATATCTAGGAAGTGGCACAGCATCCCTGTGCTGTGGGCAGCACCCAGCTGCTCCAGTGAGGAGGGAAATAGTGCTCAGAGGAGAGGCTCGGTCAGTCAGGTACATCAGAACCTGAATTGCTCTGAGGAGTTTAGCCTCAGTGTTGTCTTCCTATTTTCAGCTGCTAAATCATATACAGAGCTAAAAAACCAAACAAACAGAAACACACTAAAAAAACCTTTGCCTTGCATAGCTTCTCTCTAGGACTGTTCTTTCCCCACTGACCTCTCAGCCTGTTCTTACACTGTCTGTACATTTTATTTTTCCTGTTGTAAACTCTCTCTAGAGAATCAATACTTTATTTTTAACATTCATTGCCCTTTTTCACAATAATAGACTTCATCTAGAGAATGAAAAATTGCAAAATATTCTTTAGACCACAACTTTTGTCTACAGTGTAAACTAGCAACTCAGAACACTCAGTATTAACCCCATCAGTGTTTCCCAGAATATATGAATGTTCCTTAGCTCCCAGATAATTTTTCCCTTACATTTCACCAATTGAATTCTGTATCTTTATTTTCCCCCAAAATTATTTTATTATTATTATTATAACTATTGTTATTATTATTATTATTATTATTACTGAGTTGTTTATAGCAAAAGGCTACTTTGTAATGCGATGCAGTACTCTACTTAATAGGAGGTTTCACTCCTGAGCTTTTGTCTTGCAAGCTTGTACTTTCAGATTAATGTGCCTGAAACTGCTATAACTCTTCACTTTCCTTTGCTTTTGAAACCAGCTGTAAATCCATTGGATACTTTCATATTTTCTCCCTTGATCTTTATTGATTGATGATATTTAGGTGTTTTTTGCACTGCCAAGATTTAAGGGTTTCCAGACAGATCAGAGAGCAAGAAGCCCAAACGGCAGAGCGAGTATGGTTGTCAACTTAAGCACCTGAAAGCTTTTATTATTTTTTTTATCATACAAGACTCTTTCTTGTTTATTTTCACCTTTCCAATAGGACTGTTTTGGTTTTCTTTTCATCTGGAACCAAGAGAACTCAACATAGTTTTGTTTCTCTTGGGAAACTGAGTGCATGCTCATCCTTTTGATGGGCATTAGGCAACACTATCTGGTTACAGTATTCTTTTAACCTAGAACTGTATTTAACACAATTTTTAATGTATTTGTCCTCAAAATGTTTAAAGCAGCAGTATTTCAAAGAAAACATTCCTGTCTGAATTAACTAATTTTTATTTTCTCAGAATTGTTTTCTGGAAGGGGCTAATCTTATAGTAATTTATCAACTTATGATTCAGTGTAAACTCAATATTTTAAATACTTATTATTACTCTAATAAGTATTGATAGGCAATGTTTTGATGAATTTAATTAATGTACCATCCTTTTAAATTCTATTTTATAGTTACATTTCCTACCTTCAGCTATATCTTTAAACAGTCTGAATAGTATCTCAGCACTGAGCCTTGCACAACAAACCTCACGTGGTTCCAGCCAAGTATTTGTGACTATCAGTTCTTGACCCTGAGTATCAGATCTCCTTTGGATTTTTCTTGGCTATTAAAATACTGATGGTCTCATGCTTTATGCATGTTTCTCACTGGAGCAGAGTTATTAAGGAAACAAATAGTATATTAAAAACATCAATCCAGCCAGTAATCATGTACCTCTATCAGAGAAAAAAAATTCCCTCTTTCTCCAGAAGGGAAAATAATGATGAATGCTAAGGCAAATTGTTATTTTCAAATGCTTTCAGTTCTCATACACATCCAGCATATACATTGTTCAATTTGGTCCTCATTTCCTGGTAGCGATGTATGTGAGGTATCAGATGACCAATAAAACTGCAGAAAATACTTGTGCAGAGCAAATTCTGAGTTCTGCTTTCACTGAGGGCAATGAATCTCCTTGCTCATTGTACAGCAGCCTTCCAGGACTGCCAGCAGGCAGATGGGTAGAAGGTTTTGTAGCAGTCAGCTGCACAGTATTGAGCTCAGCAGCCTTTGCACAGATGGGATCAGGTGCTGCCCCCCTTGTGCAGTGCAGTTCTGCCCTGTCCTTATGGCAGGCTGCATCAAGGACACACAGTCCAGACCTTTAAAAGAAATCAAAACTTCTTTATTCTAAATCAATTAATTGACTGATCAACTTATTTTGATAAATCCTTGCTGACCTCTATTGATCTTGCTATTATACTAATGTTATATTATCTTGTTGTACATTATGCAGCAGAATGCTTTAAAATCTGTTCTGCTGGTTTATGGTAGAAAACTAGTGCCTGCTACTTCATCCTGCCGTGATGTAATTCTTAATACAAGCACTTCTTCCCCTGAATCTGCATTCAATATTTCTCAGAAATAATTTCTTCTCATTTCAGTGTTTCTGAGGAACCATCTTTGAATTTCTTTGTGCCTCTTCTGCCTTGTTTTTCCTCCTCTGCATTAAAGCAGCTCTCATTGGTAATATTTCATTTGCTACTTTCTTTAACGAAAAAAAGCAAATTGACAATAAGATTTAAGTCCTCTTGACTAACAAGGAAGCCTTTTCCTTTTTGTGTCTTCTTGCATGATTACCAGTGTGTTCACCGTCCTCATCCTTGTATACTTATAAAGCATACTCTTTGTTCCCTTCCTGGCTACCACCAGGCACACTTACAGTACATGGAGGGTTCTCTTTAACAAGTCTTACTGGAATTTGGTTCATGCCTGAACCAAAACTCCTTACACAGCAGCTCATGGCTGGAGAAGGCAGTCACAAGATTATGAACATGTAAACCTCAACTATTATCCCTGCATGCAGAGGGGGATTAGGAGTTGCATTAGCACTTGTAGAAAGGTCTTTGGTGTAATTATTTTTTTCCTCCAAACAGAATTAACTCCTACCCTAGCACAAAGCTTTTGAATGGATGAGTCTGATTTTGTGTTGCATTCAGGCTTGTCAGATCCAGTTTACAAAAGGACTGTTGCTCTGCCTGTATGGGAGTATTTTTTTGCCAGCTGTAGAGCTGGAGGCCAATTGTATGATTCAGTTCTCCACAGTGATGCGCTCGTGTCAGTCGATTCTAAAGGACAGCTGTACAAGGGTTCAGCTGCTCAGGGCTCTAAGTGGTGACCTTTGACTCTGCAGACTTCATCTCAGTGTTTTGCGTGGCTCTTGCCTTTTCTCTTTTGCCTTGAGACACATTGTTTCAGAGTGTGTTTGCACTGGCACATCTTGCATTGCCAGTATTTGTCACTGGTCAGGAACAGCCTTTGCTGTTCTCATTGAGTTAACTGCTACTTTGCTCAGGCAAGTTATCATTTGGAGAGCTGCTTCTCTTCTGCTTCCAGCAATTTCTCCCCCATGCCATGCAGATTAGTTTGGATTCTTCCTTGAACTCTCACTTGAAGAGCTGTGAGCCATTGGGTTTTCTAAGCTGACCTCCATCAAATTTTGGCTCAGCCACAAGGCAGGAGGGGGTTTGATGCTGGTCTTTTCCAGTAGATTTTGCAAGATCCCCCTTCTCTAAGTTTCAGCTAGAATAGAGGTATTCTTTTTTTCAAGGTGGATTTTCAACCCATATTTCAAGGTTCCCCTTCCTCTTTGTCACTTCTGTCCCATATTGACAATGAAGCTGAATGAGTTGTGCTCGCTCTGTTTTTCCTGAGCATGGCTCTTGCATTTCATTTACCCTTGTCTACAAGTGTCTGTTCGTTCCACTCAGTTGCTTCACTCTTCCTAAATATTGTACCAATATGATAGTGACCCACATATTTCTTTTGACAAATCCAGACCTTCCCCACGCTGGTGTGTTTTCAAAGGACCACTAGTAACCTTATCCAGAAAAAGGAGAACACGTCTACTTGCTCTGTCTCTTCTCTTGCCACACAGATTCAAACCATTCCCTAACTCAAGCATTATCACACGTACACCTTCTCACCAGCTCTTTCTCAGCTGGAAGCCCCTTGGATTTCTCATTTCTTCTGCAAAATTATTGGGGTGCTGTCAAATTACAGATTCCATGAAATATTCCTTTTCTTTTTCAGGTGTGAATCAGGATATACTGGGCAGCACTGTGAAAAGACAGACTTTAGTATTCTTTATGTTGTCCCAAGTAGACAAAAGCTTACGCATGTCCTTATTGCAGCAATAATTGGAGCTGTACAGATTGCCATTATAGTTGCAATTGTCATGTGCATAACCAGGTAGGTAAACACAAAAAGGGTGAAAAAATACACATTGTATGGATATACTTTTTCTGTATTTAGTTATATGATGCCCAACATTTTATTTGCTTAATACCCACTTAAAAACTACCTAATGACTGAAGCAGGATGATTATGTAACATCCTATCTGCCCCTTTGTTTCTCTGGTCACAAAAGATAGATTTGTTTGAATTCAGAAACCACCAGTAACCACTCTGAATCTCCAGACCAAATGCACAGCCTTGATACAAATCCAAGAGTAAAGCTACTGTGTTAGACCTTCACTGGACTTACTGAAGCATTGCTGAAATTTTGTGGAAGCTACCACTCAGTGAAACCAGAGAGGCTGTAAATGGAGTTACATATAGAAAGAAGTACCTTTCACACCATATACACTTTCTGAAAATTAGTGTGCAGATTAGTCCCTCACTTAGATACTCACTGTAAGAACCTGTTTTGGGACACTTAAAGACACAGAGTTCAGGTTCCTGGGTTGTCTCAAATTCTCACCCTGTGTAAAAACTGAGATAAGATCCATGGGTTCTTTTTGATGACAAGGCATTCAGTTCTAGGACTTGAACCAAATAAGCACTGAGCTCTCTGAGATAGATTAAGGATTACTTAGTTACCTTGTGGGTGCATGAAGTATTTAAGTCTTACACTTGGGCATCCATGCCACAGTTTGACTTTTCATCCTTCATTTTTTTTGCTCCACTTACATTGGGCCATAAAACCTTCTACTACTGCAGTTTATGGCTTCCAAAACCGTGATGTAGAGGGACACCTCGTGAATGAACAATACAGGCCTTTTCAAAGGCCCTGTATCCCTTATAAAGTTCAACTTAACAGACAGTAGCACATGTATAAAACACCACCTGTGTATGTAACAGTTACTTCTTTCATGCAATTGATGTCATTCCCTTTTTCACTCAACATCCTGCTGGCTAAAGCAGTGGTGTGGAAGGCTGTGGTTCAGCTCCTCTTTCAGCCTCTGTATAACCATTCCCCAGCTCTCAGTCTCTCACGTCTTGGATTGCTCCATCATTCATTGCCTGGCTGAGTAAGTGCCATTCCATTCAGGGTTGCTGGCTTTTGTGAATCCTTTTAGCTGTGTGTCTGGCCCCAAGAAAGGGATCACCAGTCACCCCACAGAGAGACCTGGGTGGGCTCTGTCTTATTGGCTGCTGAGAGCAGCAAAGCTCTCAGCCTTGGAGGTCCAGCACTTCAAATGGCTGATTGATCCAGTCTCTGCATCCACTGGGTTTTAAATATGAAATATGTATAAAGTAAAGCTGATGCAATCATTCCCCATGGAATGTGTTTTCTGGATCAAGGCTGTAGCACCTTGCTGGTTTCAGTCTCAGGGTCAAGCAGGGCTCCCTGCTGAATGATCTGGGGTACTACAGACATTCCCAGGTCACAGTCCAGCACCGAACAGCAGGAGTGTCCCACTTGTCAGCACAGATCATAGACTCCTTGCTATTGTTAAGTATAGGAAATTAAGTCAATGCATGATTGCTAGGCTTAATTATATGTGGCACATATCAAATCAGCCCTCCTTTCTTATTTCTCTCTCTTGTTTTTTTCAACAGAAAATGTCCTAAAAACAATAGAGGACGTCGGCAGAAGCAAAACCTAGGCCATTTTACTTCAGATACATCATCCAGAATGGTTTAACTTAGTGCTTTTTATACCTACATTGACCATGTGATGTACATTTTTATTATATCTTTTTTTAAAGAATGGAAATATTTATTTCAGAGGCCTTATTTTTGAACATTTTTAGTGTAACAATGTTGGTCTGTATTCTGAAAGCATCAGCTCTAACAGCTATGGACTGTTTTAGTATCTTTACTTTTATGTTTTTGAATACAGTAGTTCATTTTCTGTATCTGTATCACATGGTTATATAATAGACTTGTGCTTTATTCATGGAATGTAATATTTTTGGGAACACAGATTTATTCCAATAATGGTTGTAGACTTAAAAAAACCCCAACAAACCAACAAAATAAGTCCACATTACCTAACAAACAAGGCATGAACTAAAGGTAAAAATGTTTACAGCTTACTTTTCTTATGATGAACTAGAAAACACTGTGTTTAAATACCGTAGATATTTAAATGTTTTTGGAAGTTAGTAACTGATTTTTTAGACACTGCCTATCGCATGAACTGTGAAGCTGTGTGCTGTGTGTAGTTGTAACATATTTATAAAATGTGTGGGCTGGGTCTTAGCACTGCCATCTTCATAAATAATTCCAACAATTTATTTTTAAAGATGAAAATTATAAATTTCATAATTTGGGAAGTAACCTGGTTGAACAGATGGCACAGGTCCAAAAGAAGTAGGTCTTAGTAGATTTAGGTATTGTAAAAATTGGTGTTAAATAATTGAACACAAATAATTGGAATAAAGCCTACTTTATCACTGTTAAAACTGTTTTAATACTTCTTGAACTTTTTTAAAGAAAATACGTTTTAACACCTACAATACAGATTGTATAGTGTTTGTGATTAAAAAAAAATAAAAGTGAATGAATTACTAGTGCTCTTGTATAGAGTATTTTCAAGAGCTAAAGAAGTCCATCCAAATTAGTCTGCTGGTCATAGCTATATTAATAGACTGTTAGTTGTTGTTTGAAAGATCCCAAGATAAAGTGTGAATAGGATGTGTTCAGCTGTTTTAACATGTAGTGTAGGCATTCAGAATTTTGCATGTAGGATTTAATAATTTGTTCAATAAAAAAAATAATGATTTCAACATTTTGAACTGGAAAAGCATGTCACAATACAACGTTTTCACTATATTGCCTCTGGTTTAGTGTGTTTATTTGTTACCCCACGGGGTAATTGCATCAAGTTGAAGACCTGAAGTTGTTTTGCTGGAAAAGAAACAATTGTGCTAATTTTCCTGACCGCTCTTTGAATTTCCTCAGAGGAAAGCACTCCAGTAACATGAAAACAAAACAGATCTTTAAAAATATGCAGATTTGCTTTCCTGCTTAATTAGTAAGTTACTTAACTTTCCTGGATTAACACTAATAACTTCATCGGTACAGAAGCGTGACCCTTTAAACGTATGTTCCTTTCCAGATATTGCTTCCTAATTTTAGGGGTTTCATGTTGCTGAAAGCATCTGAGCAATCATGTGTGGATATTTTGTAGTCAGAAGTATTTGACCAAGCTCCAGGAGTGGCGTTTCACGCCCTACTTTGAGCATCGCCGGAGCCAGCTGTCGCCCTGGCTCCCTGCAACAGCGCCAGAATCGTTCTGGCAGGATCACCGAAACTTCGCCTCCCTCCAACCTGGCCGAAGGCAGGCAAAATGGATCGCCGCGAAATCACCTCAGAGGCTGACAAAACACACCAAAATCGTCTCTCCAGCGTCATCGAGGAGGAAGAAGAGCAAGATGCAGCTTACACGATTGTGACGGTCCTGGACAAAGTAGCCAACATTGTTGACAGCGTGCAGGCAAGCCAGAAGAGGATAGAGGAGAAGCATAGGGAGATGGAAAATGCCATCAAGACCATACAGATTGACATTTTAAAGCTTGCCCAGGCTCATGGCAATACAGGCTTCACAGTGAACAAGTTACTGGCGAAAACCCGCAAAGTCAGCTCCACCATGAAGGAGGTGCGGGCACGCGTGGAGAGGCAGAGCACCAACGTGAGGAAGGTGGAAGCAAAACAAGAGGAGATGCTGAGAAAAAACAAATTCCGGGTCGTGATCTATCAGGTAACTGTGAACCTAATTTCTTGTGGTACTGTGACTTTGCCACCTCCTTGGTGACTTCTGGTAGGTGCTGGTTAACAAAGCAAAAGGTGCAGTCTGTCCAACATAGGAGTTATTTTGTGGGTTTTTTTAACAGTGATCTGTGCTCCCCAATGCCTTTCAGCATGAACCTGCTGGCAGCAGCACAGAGGGTCTATTATTAGTGTGGGTAGGTTTCTGAGCCAGTCGTGTAAGATTAACTGCAGATCAGCAAGGACTATTTGCTGCCTCTCTGAAAGGTAATATGAGGCAGGCCCTGTAAATCTTGTCATACAAACCATACTTGACATTCATCTCTGTTATTTTTTTCACCGTATTAGGTAGAAGTGCAAATAGCAAAAATGTTTTTGGGGTCTCTGAAACACAGACTTTCTTCTAACACTAATTTCAAAACATGGCTTGTTTAACTTGCCCAGGCGTTCCTACTGCTGATAAACTGGGACTTTTTCTTATTGTCTTACTGTATAGCAGTATATGTACAAACTAAAGCTCAGACTCACCAACCCTTCATGACAAAAATGCTCCCTTGCATGCTCTACCTTGGAAATGCTTTAACATAGCACTGTTCTTTTAAGCACAGTGGGCAATGAAATAATATAATTTCTTTCACTGACCTTATTCTAGGATGTTCATTGTACTTTAAAATAATTGCATTTGAAGAGAAGTTTCATGAAACAGCATGGCCTCACTTGCATCCATACAAACAGAGCAGATAGTTCTGGGGTCTTGTCAATGAGTGCTGTGAAACACATTTGTCTAATAGTCTGATCATTCCTTTGCTGGAACTTCTCAACTTCCCAGGTCAGTAGAAAGTAAGAGTGTTTTATCTTTTGCCAGGAGCATAGTTGATAGTTGCTCCTTTTTTAACAGCAAGTCGCCAAAGCTTCTTTCAAGTGAGTTGTATTCCTCATTAGGTGTTCTTGAAAATACCACCCATCATGAGTAACACAATACACCCCCATCACTCAGCTTTACACCCTGGTCTTGCATCTGTTTGTACATAAATAACATCATTTGCAATGAATGGAGCTGTGTGTTTCACTGAGTTAGTTCACCACCGTGTGCAGCTGACAAATGCTTCTTTATAACCTAGCTTTCTAAAACAGTTCATTTTCCATTACTGGGAAATAGTAGGTGAAAAAAGGAGAAAAAGCTGAAGGTAGGGAATATTACCTCTTCAGTGTTATGTTAGTACCATATACAGCCAAATTGAGCCTCCCAGATTTTCTGACTGAATGACTTATTATGGTTATTCAGTAGAATGTCCAGACCCAATCTGTTCTATTATTACCATTATTGCAACCTGCATCATCATAATGGAATAGAAAACAGGCACTTTCACTTTTTGCTTGCAAATCATTTCTCAGCTAAAGGTAATAAATACTACTTGGTGATTTCCCTGGACTTCCCTGTGACTTCCCATAATGGCATTTCACTGATGGACCTTTACCATAATAACTGCAGCAGAATCAATGCCTTGAAAATATTTGTTCTTAAAACAGTATTCATTACATGTTGTAAAGTTTTCTGCTAGCAAGACATGAGCAGTTCTTTATTTAAAAATATAGTAAAATAATGGTCAAAATGGATTTACATACGGGGGTAAAGAAACATTGCTATTTTCAGGTATTTCATACAAAAAGTGGCTCTCACAATGTGTACTTTCTCTAAGAATCACCTTCAGTAGGTAGAGAGTAGAATCTCCGCTGATTTTGCTGGACAGGAATGGCCTGCACCTTGTTCTGTGTGTTTAATTCTTAGGCTGTTCTCTTCAGGAAAAGAAACAGCATTTTTTGTTATCTTTCTGGCTTCCTCTTCCTACTCTGGTTTAGAGTTGTCAGTGAGAATATGAATGACGCCCTTCTTAACTTCCATCCCTTTTGTAAGGTAGATAGAACAACCTTCTCCCACTTGCACAGAGGAGAGGCAGATATGTGGATCCCTCTAGGATCCACCATTTAGCACTTTTCTGGAGAGGGATAACTGCAGCACAGCACGTACCCTGGAGCACTCTAGGCAGGCAAGAGTGCACTGTAACTTCAAGGCACAGGTACATTTATGAGAGTCGCTTTCACACAAGTGCAGTGACTTTCACACTGCTGATTTGAACCAGGGCAGGCACACTGCTACAGTGCCTAGATCTGAATGACTGGAACTTGGCTAGGATGAGTGGGAGCCTGTAAATAGCTACGGAACCAGCGTACTCCCTGTGCTATACGTTACAAATGGGTATAACCAAGGTGCTTACTCTGCGGCTGTGAGTGACGGCTCTTCTGTAGAGGTTTTTTTCTGATGAACTATTTGGAACATTGTGATGGGGCCAATGACCCATGTGTTGCGTGGAATCTTTACAGGGGTGAGCACGTGTGGGTTTTAGTTTTAACTTTTGCCAGAGCATCAGCATATGAAGAAGAAGGAAACACCAATTAAATACTAAAGATTTTCTTTCAAGTGGATAGCTTTGATCTTATCATTGATGGAGGGAGTAGGCAGGTTGAAAAGGATCATTGGCTGAAGGAGATTGTCCCAAGAGATGTCAGCAATGATGAAAAGAGTTGGTGATATCCTCACATTAAAAAAAGACAAAGTGATCATCCTTGAGCAGAATGATTAGGGAATTGAGAGCATTCATTTTTAGAAGGCCATGAAGAGAAGATTTGGTAGCAGGCAGCTCTTCTCCCTAGGCTTACTGCATGATTAAAAATGCCAGGTTACTTCAGACTTTCTAGTGAAGTCTTTGACCCTGAAGTGCTATGTGCCCTGAGACTAAAGCAGAGAATAAAAAGGATGTTGTAGGTTGTATAGGTCACTGCTCATTTCTGTTCAGGTTAGTCTGAATAACCAGCTGTAAGAGCTATCATTTCTCTGAAGTCAGAGAGCATTTAACAGTTTAAATCATTCTGACTAAATTATTCAGAAATTAGAGAGGATTTTTTTCTTTTACTCTGAATTAGCTTGTTTCATTTGCTTTTCTGCATGTTCTGCAAGTCCCTATTTAAATGGAACTGTACAGGTACCAGGAAGTCCATGCTACTGTTACTGGGCTTTTGTCTATTTTTACTTCACATAAGCACCATAAATGAGTACCTGCTTCCTATGAAGGGACACGTGCATTTGTTTCACTCACTGCTGTTTGACATTTAAAATTAATGGTCATGTCATAAACCAAGTAATATGGCTTGACTGACCTACACAGTAGGGTTACAGCTGATTTTTTTGCCCTGTGGTTGCTCCACTGCACACACTGGGAGAGGCTCACAGAAGTAGCTTTGTGTATGCTGCTGGTGTCATGCCTAAATAAGTTAAAATGTAAGCATCTTCTCTTGCCCACTGACATTCTGTGGTTGTGATTACTAGGACAGCAAGAGTGGTGAGATCAAGATGGGGATAATAATCTGGAAACCTGAGGTGAAAGCACCTTCATCTGAAGTGGCAATTGAAATCAGGATGTCAGGAACTCAGGAGATTACCATTAATTTGGCACCATTTGGGCATAAGAACGGCAGGCACAAAAATGGCCCTGCAGAACAAAATCCTTAGTGGCATGGAGTTTAATAGCTCACTCAGAACAGACTGTGCTACGTAGCTCATATTTGATCATTTTTCTGTTTAGCAGAAACATGGGAGGTTCTTATTGTATCTCATATTTATGAACCTGGTATCATACCTCATAACAGATAATCTGGAAAAACAACAGGTGGCAGTGCATTGTGTTGAAATGTGAAGTGAAGGCTGTCTTTTTGAACTGTGTAATATCTTCCTTGAAAATCTTGGTACAGAAAAGGTGTGATATTAATAAAATGTGCTCAAAATTAGAAGCTGTCAGTTCATAGAAAGAAATGTAGACAAGAAACCAAGTTACATTTACAGCTGGAATAATGCTGATTTTAGTGTACATGGTGCTAATCGCTGTAATTTTAGTTCTGATCCGAAACCATAAATGGATGTCTCCAGTCCTGGAGACAACAGGGTATGGACAAAACTGCCTTCTAGAACTCATGGGAAGATAAAAAAAACCTAAATTTTTATTAAAAGTGTAGCCTGAAAACTTAATGGGGAAAAAAATGGTGTGAATTGACTGACTACCTCTGACAGCAGAACACTGGCCTCAGCAGCCCAGTGACACAGGGCCTTTGTTGGAGACTTGCAGCAGAAACCCTATAAATATTTTTACAGCTGGGATAGGTAATTGCCTTGCTGAGAATACACAGACTAAAATAAACCCAATGGTTGTGCCAGAGAGTGTCACGAGAGCCCTTTGTTTGCACTGTCGAGCCCAGTGCTCCAGTTCAGAGCTGGCCCTGTGCTGTGCAGCAGCCACCCATGGAGAAGCTATCAACCAACTAAAGAAAACCTGTGTTTCTAGTGACATGCTTGCAAGCATTGAGGAGAAAGAAAAAATAATTAATTAATTAATTAAACAGCCCAGATGTTGGGCTGTTTCTGTGTTCCTAAAATTAAATAGCTAGCATATTTCACAGGACGTTTTTCATACCAGATTACAAACTGGAATCAACACCACTGTATCTGGTGCTCCCAGACCTGTTTGTTGGGGATGATCCTCACAGGGGGACTCTTCTCAGAGCTGCCATTGATTTTTCTCCACCTATTAGCACTGAGTGGTGGAAAAGCATTGAGTGGATGATCTTAGTTTACATTTGCACTGGATGCAGCTGTTCAGAGCTTCCCTTGGGGTTGCCCTGCAAGTCAGCAGAGGAGTGCAATTACAACATAAGCTTCCTGTGTTTGTGCCTCCTCTCCATGGTCCTAGAGGCTGCTTGGAATTGTGGGCACATGAGTATCTTAGAATGGAATCATAGAATCACTTATATTAGAAAAGGCCTCTTGAGATCATCAAATCTAGCTGCTCAGCAAAACCCTTCATTTCTGAGACACAGATTCAGGAATGGACTTGACTGGGGGTATGCAGCTGGGATTCATATTCTTAGCACCACGGAAGATAGCCGAACCCTGCAATTATTCCTTTAGTACAGGAATAAAGTTGATCAAAACAGCACGAATAAAGTTGATCAAAACGGAGATGAGGAATATGTGAAGTCACAAACAGGAAATTTAGGATCTGTGACAGGACTCGTCTTGCCAGGCATTAATTAGACATCAGTAACACCAATGTTTGTACATTTGGACTGTATATTCCTTTCAAGTGGAGAGAAGTGTGTGTAACCTGATTCTCCCAGCCTGTGGTAGACATCTATTTCTGGATATAGTTCCTACTTTATAAGTATCTTCTGTCCCCATGTAGTTAAAACATTGTCCATAAATGAGTTCATATGGAGATACATTTGCTTGGGCAGACAAGTCCAGCAGCTCCTGATAACTGGCTTTCACTTCTACTTGAGAACTCTTCCCTGGTCTAGCTGACTTGTAGGAGCAGTCATCATGTGATGGATGAATGAATTAATCAAAACATTACCAAATATATTTTTTTTGTCTTATCACACCTTGTAATGCTTTTCCCCCTTCACTTTCAAGGGACTTCCAGAAAGCTTAGAAATGAGGAATTGCACCAGTTTGACTGCAAACTGACATGCAGAGTTATTCCCTGGTCTAGTCCCATAAAGCAATAGCAGAGCAGAGAAAGTGTGAAGCTTTTGTTTCCCCCTGAAGCTGCCATCGTGGTTCTTGTGCAGCAGGTTGTAGCCTTGGAGCCAAGGGCTTCTCCACTGATGTGGTGTAACTGGGAACTGGTTGCTCATTGACTGCTGCAAGCCACAGAAACCATAATGGGAGAATGAGATGAGATCCTTTGTAGACGTTGTATGTTGGTTGAATTAACAAATTTCTGTCAGAATTTTAATAAAAGGGATATGTATTAAGCTTCACAAAGAGAAATGAGGGGAGTTGACTGTTCTGACCAGGCTGGTTTTCTATTGTGTTTTAAAAATAATTCTAAATGCAGCAACAGCACTTAGCCATAAAGTCTTATATGCTGAAGTGTTTACCTAATAAAATTTCTTAGGTGGCCTTTTAAAATAATCCTGTTTCTCTCTCATCTGAGCAGTTTTCTTGCCTGCTGTCAGATATTCTGAAATGACATATTTGCAGAAGAAATGAGGGGATCACTTGAGATTTACAAAGCTTCACTCTTTACTGCTAGAATATGAGTAAAAGTACTGGATGATTTGTAATTGGTTATTTATCAGTGGTTTCATGTTCATTTAGAGTGCAATTTCAAGGAGATGTTTTCCTGATTTACCTTGGCTACCAGTCTGAATAACAAAGCATTCATCCAACATTTTTAAGATTTGTTTAAAACATTGTGGCAATGCATTTTCCTGCCCACTAGCTGCCCATCATTTGCATCACCAGTTGTCATAGACACAGCAGCAGTCCCAGAGAAGGCGCTGGGTAGCCTTTGGCCATTTTGCTGCTTCGTGCTCTGCTTCAGAATTGTCAGGTGATCACCAGTCAGTCCCATCTGTGCTTATGTTAATCATCACCTGCACTTTCCATGTCATACACCCCAAGGCTAGAAGATCATTTGCTGTGACCTTTTCCCTATGCAACACAATGACTCCAAGTTATTTCATCAGTCTCTCCTCCCTACTTGTGCTGTTAGCAGTTTCTTTAGGACCATTTTAAGTCTTGATTTTATGTATACAATACATAATCATATATGTGTATGTGTGTGTGTGTGTGTTATTTTAGATATATAAAAATGAATTATTTATTTGGTCATTCTGATTTTCTGATGTTTTTTATTTTAAAAAGCTTTTTTCTGCTAAAGTGTTGATTGAAATCAGGTAATAGTTGAGAACTGATAACTTTTTTCTACTGAAGCTGTTTAGAGTTACATTTTCAAGCTATTTGGAAAGAGAACACAAAAACAGTTTATAGCATTTCTAGCAAATATTTGCATGTAATACAATGTATTACCTTTTTTTCTCTCTGCCAATTTTGGAAGCCCAGTCTGAGTTTTGAAATACAAAGCTTTGAATACATATACCAAAAAACAGGAAAGGAAAAGGGATGTAAAGCTCTTAAATTGGCTATAATCATTAAAATGCCCTCATATTCCATTATTTTTTCTTTTCAGATGACATGATAAAATTATTACTGAAACCATAATTTAAAATGTTCGTGTACTTAAATAAAGCCTAAATATTGTTTTACAGTAACATTTTGTCACTGCTTCGCTTAGTGAATCAGATGAACTCTAAATGAAAGACACACATTCTCTTAAAGAAAATAAAAGTATTGCTGCTATTAATTATTGATCCCATCTGTGCTCCCAAAGAGTAGAAATTTAGCTAATAGGTGTGTGAGGGAATCTTTTCAACAACCTTCTTTTCTTTTCCCAGCCTCATAGTCCTGGCTGAAGGCATGACATTCTTCCAGCCCCTTTTGGCTGCCTAGTGCAGCATTAAGTGAAGGCTGCTTTTAGAGCCAACCTGATCTTTGCCAGGACACCATGGCTGTAAAATACCTGAGACATTGTTAAACAATTTGTTCTGCCATCTCCCCCTTTCTCTTCCTAGAGATGAGGAGAACCTGACTGTGCAGGCAGGGTTATCAAGCAGCCACATTCTGAAACAGCCTTTTTTCCCCTGCAGGTTTCAATCATCTGAGCATTGCTACCTTGAGTGTCTCATAGGGTTGATTAGGGGCATTGCCACATTTAAGATTATTTACCTACTGATTTTAAGGTTTCAGCAAGGTGGAAAATTCAGCACGTTTCTCTTTGCATGGTTGAGAAGCAGGTGCATTAAACTTCCCTCATAAATACTTTACTATAGTCTATGGGAAAAAATGCTACTTCTTTGATCTGTGCCTGAAAACTGGTCACTGTTCCCTCTCATGGTTTGCCAGAGTTTTGGCAGCTGATGGTAAGCTTGAGCAAAAGGAGAGTTTGAGAGACATAGTCTATGTCCCCCTACAAATTTTTTAATTGTGAATGAAACTGAAATGAGAGTAGGGGGTGAAAATGCCAGTGATGGAGTTAGATTTTATTAGGTTTCAATATTCTCTGGCCCTGGAGCCATCTGTTCAAATCAATGCCATGCTGGCCTTCTCCATCAAAGCCGAGGGTTACCTATAGGTTTACTTTGTATTCAGCCAGGCCCTTAAGAACTCAAAATTCTTTGGCTAGGCATATTTGAGAGGTTGAATACTCAAAAAATAGGCAAAAAATAAAATTCAGATTTAAGATGATTTTTTAGAAAACTTGCCATGCCAGGAGCTTCACCAGCCACTCCTGAATTGTGCAATTGTTCTCTTACGGTGTTACAACTTTAAATTTTGTGTGTTAAAGTTTTTCCTTAAGTAGTAGATCTAACTACCCTGCAACTACAACTGCAAAGGTCTCCAGGATTTTCCCTTAACATTCAATCAGTGCTTTCAGTCCCTCCTTGGCAAGCACAAAACCTGAAGTCTTTCTCCTTTCAGGCTTCATGTCCTTCCAGACACATGCATTTCTCCAAAACATCTTGAGTTCCAGCGCATTCTCTAGTCTGACTCCTTTCTCCCCTCTCTTCTCTCACACCTACTCATAACACACAGCCTCTCTTATCAGCATCCCTGTCCCTTCACAACCTTCAGATCTACAAGCAAGGTACCTGAGCCATGACATGCTTGCTCAGAACAGATGTCAGCTTGGGGGGGACAGACAGAATGATTCAAAACACAGCCAGCTCTGCAGAAGAGCATTTACTGCTTTGTGTCAGCACCCAGCTGCATTCCCAAACTGGTGGAAAATGTACGAATGTTGCTGTGTTCGTTGAGGTGCCATATAAGGGTGAGAAGGTGAGAGATGCATAATATGAGCGTGTGTGTTACACTTCTTGTACAAATCAGACAACCTTCAAATCAACCCCTTAGACAAGAGATTTACCAACTTTTTTCTTGGAAGAGGAGGAAAAAATTCTTGTTCTGTTTGAAAGGTCTAAGTCTGTTTCCAGTGTGTTGAATGGTAGATTCAGGAAATTATGGCCAATGAGCAATTATGGTCACTGAACCAGGACCAGTGTGAGCATCCTCTGCAGGTGCTCCTTCTAGGAAAAGTGATGAAAGGGAAAGAGAATTCTCAGCTTCCACAGATATATTTTCTGATTTTGGTCTGTGCATGTCTTTGGTGTTTGCCAGTAGATGAGGCAAGCAGAGTACATGTCCTATGTATTAATTGATAGACAGCCCCTATGATTGCATGCCTCTTTCCTCAAGAAATCATGTTAAAAATATAATTTACTGCTTGGTATAATATTTTACTGTGAAAGAATCTCCTGTCCTCATTTTAGATCCTCCCTTACCTCCTATGAGTGGTGGTGATGGGTGTAAGTTCTTCCTAGCAAAATGCTTAAGCAGATTTTTAACAAAAAGCTTGAAAGCAGCAGCATCAATAGCTCAACTCCCTTCTCACCCTTCCTCAAAAATTGGACTGCCCAGTCCTGCTATTCCCAGTCCCATCTGCATTGTAGACAAGGAGAAAGCTCTCATCCAATTTAGGGCTTTGTTCTGTGCTGCTGAAATCAGTAGGTATTTGGTCTTTTGGTTTTAGTGAGCCTATAAAGGAGCTGGTAACTATATGCTTGGACTCTGTTTCCCACCTGGTACTAAAGCTTCTTGTTCCTGCCTTAGGAAGTATGAGGTCCTCTCTTCTCTCTGCCCCACAGATATCTAGCAATAAGAAGAAATGAGTTAGGAGCAGGAGAGAGAGAAACAAAGCAGATTAAAAAGCTCATCTACTGAGCCTAAATCACCGAATTTTTATTCCAAAACCTTCTAATGCTAGACAGGCTCACTAATACTTTCCACTTCAGTAACATCCAGAAATCTTGAGAGGAGATAGAAACTCACACTAATGTTTTGCCTTGCTACATTTGATTCTGCAAGATGTGTGCAGGGACCAAGGAAAAGAAAATCAAAGATTTGGCAAAATTCATGTTGAGAGTCTGTAGCAGAATGAGAATGTTTCTCAGGATCTCAGCTCTAGTTTCTGTGTCTCATCTACAAGATCTTCATCTCACATGTTCTTGTTCATAACTTTTGATTCTAAAGTGTGGGAAAGCTAAAGCATTTTCTTCTGTAGATAACAGTTACAGAACAGCTATTTAAAGGTAAATGCAATAAAAATCTAGCAAATAGACAAATTCTTCTTCAAAACGAAGACAAATATTGCAGAAAAAATAGTGTCTCTGCCTTACATCCTTTTAAATAGTAATCTTCATATGAAATGGATATTCCTCTCCCCATATTGTATTCATCTCTGTATGTACTAAAATTTCAGAATAGTCATTCTGAAAATATTTTTACTACCATTTCAGCTGAAGGAATGGGGTATAATTTAAAAACTTTGAGGAATTACTATCCAGCTGTGTTTTAGTTAATTTTCAGAAAAAAGAGCTTATGTTTATATGTAGAAGTCTTTATATAATTAATGTTAATTTGCACATGTTAATGAAGATTATTAGCAAAGCATTGTAGTTTTGTTCCTGCTGATTTTGACAGATGAGTTGAACAACATTCTGCCGTAATCAATGTAACATAATTTGTGCCTGTTTTTTCTAAGCATTAACAACTATTTTACTAGAGGGTTTTTATTGAAGTCAAGGAATGATGAGAGACCCTTAAGTGGGCTTTATCTGTCAAATAGCTCAATGTATGTTATTTTATGTATTGCTAGCATTTAGTAAAATAACATGACTCACTAATGAGTCACTGTGAAAAATGACAGACATCTTTTTGGCTGGAAAGAAGTTCACGGCAAAATATTCAGTTAGCCTTACTTGGTATTCATGGATTCACAGCTTCAATATCTCTTCTTGTCCTCCTCTATTGTCTACATTAGGATGATAATACTAAGGGTAGAGTCCTGACACTACCATGCCCCAAAAATCAGCTGAAATAGTTAGTACTACTAGGAAACAGCTTAGAAAAGTGTCATACAGCTGCTTGCACCCCAAAGGGCTGCTCCTCCTGGGAGAAGAGCACAGGCATGTGCATGTAAAA
>VWYI01016361.1:0-23417 GCA_013399455.1 Anthoscopus minutus | reverse complement strand
CTTCTTCCAAAAGATTCTGGCCTTTGTTTTACCTCTGCCATACTTTGATTCCTGATATGAGACCATTCAGATGCTTCCATTGATTTCTTTCTCTACCACCACTTTCTCAATGCTGGTTCTTGGCTTTCATAATTTTTGCAATGTTTATCCACAGCCTTTTTCACACCATCTTTCCGGTCTCACTATGAATTGGGAGAATTTTACTCTTCATTTTTCTGTATGGCAAGAATGGCAAGAAAATACTTACTGATAGTCATTACATTGTGTAACTCAGCAGAGCAGTTACTTTAGAGTAATAAGGACCATCCTCAGATCTCAAATCAAACGTATTCTGATAATATTGAAGTTTGAGGTGGTTGCCACTGAATACTTGATTTCATTATATATCATATAATTCACAGCCTTAGCAAATCAAATCATACTGGTAGGAATTTGACAGGCATGAGAAAAAAATTGTTGGAGAATCCAGATTTTTATGGTGCATGAGAAAAATAGTGATCTAAAATTACTACAAAGTCTTTCCTGTCTATTGTCCTCATATTGAGAAGCATTGAACTATCTGCTCTTGACGCTAAAAGACAGTGCAGTTCACTGTACTCTGTTGTCTAAAGAATAAACCAGAAATATTGTATAGCACTGGAAACTCAGTCATGAAATTATGATAAGTTTAAATAAATATCAACTCAATTTCTGTATTTTATTCCATTTCTTTTACCTATTATATTACATGTTAAAGAATGTCTAGCATTCTTTAACATTTTGCTTCAATAGACTCCTTTTTAATGGACACATAAGCATAAACAAATACACAAATAAAAACCTCTTCTTCCACATCCTATAAATTGTTTTAAATAGGCATTTTAGATAAGATTCAATTGCCCTAAGTGGAATTAAAATTACCTGTCCAAAGGAAAAAGATTTGGAACTGTTTTACAAACCGTGTGCAGACACCTGCTGATGTCCAGTAAGATCTTCCCTTTCCCCTTGTTTTTGTCATTTTACCATTATCTCTTTTTTTCCCTTTAAGTATTTCCTTGGCCTTCTGTAGCTCTTATTCCAAGCAATATGAAATACCAAAAAGTTAATCTGAACACCTTATTCATCACAAATTTTCAGCCCAGAGGGAGTGATGATTCTTGGCTTCTTTATGACAGAAACTCAAGTATCTTTTTGTTGTCTCCATCCATTCATGAAAGACAAAATTCTCTCACTTCTTCACTTGTCCTTGGAGTTTTATTTATATTCTGATTTGGTAGTCTGAAGGACTTCACACTTCACATTCCAGTTTAATAGTAAGATACTTGCTAATCAGCTAATCTTTCTATATTGTTGAGGAAACTCCAGAAGCTAGAGATTCAGCTGAAGGACCAAATATCATAAATTCAGCTCCAATAATCTCTTAATGTATTTCCAAACCCTTTATATCACACTAAACCAGATCATCTATGAAATGTAAGTAATTTAAACTATTTAGCTGTATTTACTCATTATTCACTAACCCCCTTTTCTTTCAGATCTCCTTTTCAGATCCTGCCCTTCTTTTTAAATATTAATTGTGCACTTCCATATCATTCCTAAAGCTGCTTACCCAAATCCAACAGATTTCACATTTCCTCACCAGATTCTGAAAATCTACCAGAATCCATACATGTGTGTGTTTTCCCCTAAAACTATACTTAAATTACTCTAATGCGTGAGAACATGTCAAAATTATTGATATTAGGAAAGTCCTGTGGAATACTGATTTAAATAATTTCTCTGACACTAGTGCTAGGATGCAAGGTATTTTGGTGATACATGACACCTGTATTCAAGTTTATTACTGCATTCAAAATGCCACATTTATTCAGAGAGTGATAAGAAAACAAAATGAAAACAAAAGCCACAACAAAATATTGATGACTTTTTTCAGTATCTTCTATTAATCAAAACCAGCGTTTATTGAGTTATTTGCTTTTTGTGTTTATAATCCTGCTGAATTCCAGTAACTGATCTATCAATAGCAAAGACTATATTGCTACTTTTATTTCAGCGTCTTTATTCACTGAGCCATCCTGAAAAAGTCAAATAAAAATAACAACACTCCTAATATAGATATTTTCTGAAATCTGACAAACATGAATGAGTACTTTAATGATCTCAGGTGTGATTTTTACAAAGTTCTTTGCAAACTGTAATTTCATAGGATACATATAATTTCCTCTAACAGAAAATGTGCTATTCAACTCTTATTTTTTGATTACATTCAGAAAGAAAAAATCCATTCAGCTTACCTTTGAATAGAATGTAGTGGCAGAAACCTTGGTACCTTATTTTCTACCTCTGATTTTATTTCTCTTTTTTTCTTAAGTTTGTATTTGAGTATTTTAATAATTTAATTTCTACTTTTGTTTGATACATCTCTTTTGCATATGCAATTAAAATTTTAGCAGTATACCAGGAACTGACTGGACTTGAATTTGCATAACGATACACTTTACTTCAAATATTACATGTTTTAAAAGAAAACAAAATTTTGAACGTTATTTTTTTCTTCATTTCAGCACCCTCCTCTCCAGTATAGCAATATCTTCAGTGCTTGTCTCAAGTACATATACTTCTAAACAGTTTTCAAATTGCAAATGACAGATGTAGACTCATAATAAATTCAAAAGACCTCAAAATTACATCTCAGGTTTTCAGGGATGTCAGTTCACAACCTTTGTTCTGAAGGTGGCATCCAGAAGGAAAAAAACCCGAAACACGTAGGGCTAAGAAACAAAGTACATTAGTGTACATTAGCAATGACACACTAATGGGATTGCATAAGTTTCTAGATAATTTGGGGCAAGGGCAGAGGAATTCCACATTTTCTCTGAGCACATGTCTGGATGAAGACTCTTAATATATGATTAGAAATAGACGTTGCATAAATGTCCTTTAAGTTCCAAGGTAAAATATTTTGAATAAGCTGTAAGTTAGTTATTGAAAAATTACTTTAAATGTCTTTAATTTCCCCTTTCATTTATTTTTTTTCTTTCTTTGAGTCTAGCCAAATGTACATGCATGCCACACAAAAGAAGGAAGGTGAGAGGTGGGACTCCGCTCTCTTACTAGCCATATCAGTGTGAGACTTTAAAATCAGAAATAGCTTAAACTTGTTTTTAGCCAACAGAGAGAAACTGACATCTCTGAAGGACAATTTATCAAGCTCCTCAGATAATTATCTAGGGACTTCTTCATTACTTCAAAATTTATCAATTGATTCCTTCTTTTTCTCAACATATGAGGATAAAAGATCCTGGCCTAAGAACTTCATCCACAACGTATCTCAACATCTTTATAAATACATTCACTATGAAACATGAAACCTCTTCTGGTCCTCTAGAATGATTTGGGAATTTTGGAAACATTTTTCGAAGAGTTTTTTCCAGAAAGCCTTCGTCTCCATCCACAGCAATGGCCTCCTTAACACAGGACATGCCCAGGTATGAAGAGGACTCACTACCATATTCACAAACCATGGTATAACCTCAGGGCTGGAGACAGAGTTTTACTTATTCCTACTTTGCAGGTAACAGGATATATTCAGGGCAAAGGGATCTGCTGTGATCCTATTTGAGTTTTGCACTTTAGAGAGGCAGAAAGGTCAAGTTTGATGGGCAGGAACATCCTGTTAGTATATTCCTTGTCTTCTATTTCCACTCATAGTAATAATCACTTTTCCAGTCTGTTTAAGCCTACAGGATTGACAAGTAAGAGGGAGATGGGATTCTTTTCTCTCTTGTAGTTACTTAGAGATTGGTGGCAGGAGGGGAATTCTAACAAAATTTCAGCTGCTGTAGACAGCAAATGTTTTGTGAGGAGAAGCAAGACTTTCTCAGAAAAAAAAAAGCTAAATAGGTTAAAGGTCTTTCACCTTCTTATTCTGGTCATCAAGGCCCTTTTAGATTCCATTTTCTATTTCATCTTAATTGAAGCACATACAATCAAACAAATAGCAGTTACATCAACTGGAGATGAAATCCAAACAAGCCTCACTCTCCTCAGTTATGTTTGACCAAGGAAAAGAAAGTCTGAGAAGTAATTGAAAAAAAACCAAAAATGCAAATTTTTTAATAAGCAAATAATGTTGAACTCAACATATTTTTCTATGCTACTTGTAAAACATACATCATTTCAAACATGTGACACATTGGTTATCCTAGCATCAGAGATTCAAAATTATATAAAAGGAAAAATTACTTACAATACCAAAAAATAACACATAAGCTATTTTAAATTAGAAAAGAGAAGAGAAGCAGTTTGGCACCTTTTAAGTTTTGGAAAGATGAGATATGATCTGAAAAGGTTAATTGGTATCTGGGTTGCTCCTGTTCAACAAATTTGATTCATTTTTATTGTAACTCAGTGAGTTGTTTCAAAACCAAGCAGATATAAATCTATTATTAAATACCGTAAAATCAACATAAGACAAAGCCTAGATTTTGCCTGGGGCAAGATACATATAGAATACTAGTTTTATACATTGCTGTCAGAATAGATCTTGCTTTTATTAAATAAAAGACCTTAAAATATTCAGTTAGGTGTTGTGCCAAATTTTTCACTGGATAACACAAAATAAAGCAGCATATGAAACAGACTGTGATTCACTACAGTAAATGCCTGTGATCTTGAATCTTGCTATTCCAGATTTTATGAGGGCTACTATACCTGTTATTTAAGCTTTTTGCCTAATTTATTTATGTATTTTCCATCTTATTAGCTGCAAGAACAGATCATTGCAATTCTCTCTGCTCCAGTGTGCTGAGCTCACCATATCTCCAAATTACAGTACATTCAAACCCCCTTTTAGCCTTCAGTGTTAACAGTCTATTAGTACTACCTTTGAAGGCTTAAAGTGGCAGGTTTTTTTCCACTAGGACTAACTGCAAAAATTAGATTATATTTCTTGAGTCATTAAACAAAATTAAATGCTCATATCTGAGCATCTGGTGAGCATATACCATGCCAGTATTCTTACCCTTTTGATCAAAATCTGTGAACTATGTATTTAAAATTTGGTCTTGTATCCCTTCCTCCTTTTTCTCTGTTATATTAGGCTTTCGTTTTGTTTTGTGTTTGGGAGGGGGTCATTGAGGTTAGTTGTTTTTTTTTTTTACATATTTCTTTATCTATATTCCAAATGTACTATATAAACAAGGCAGATTTGTATTTTTGATTTAATGCCTTTTATTTACATTTTCTGATTTGTTTGTTTAAAATAAAGAGTTAAATAATTAGATGGAAAATATGAAGTTGATAGTCTCATTATTTACAGGGTTTCAATTAAAATATCAGAGCAGGTTAAAACCTCCTACTGTTTTCAGAAATGTCTTAATTATTATTTCTATTTGTTGGTTTTTGAAGTTCTGTGAGATTTCATGTACACGCCTGGAGGGGTCACCAGACCCTCCTCATTTCATATGCTCCTCTAAACAGCTGTGCATTGGCAGGGCTTTTTCCTGTTTGAAACAACTAGTTTCCTTTGTAAAACTGATATTAAAATATCTCTCTTTTGAAGTGAATGGAGACTGATGCCTAAAATTTAGGCTACATTGTATTCTATTATTTTGTTTAAATAAATGGATTCTATTTTCTTTTTCTTAATACTGTAAAATATAGAAAGGAATTTGATTGAATGAATTAAATTTCTGAATTTAATTAAAATAAAGTTTATAAAAACTTATGATCAAAACAGGCCTAAGGTGTCAATTTACTAAATGTAGAGATAGGGAATGAGGAAAAAAATATTTTTATGTGTCCAAGAAAAAAAGATAAAACTCTTACAATTTTTCTTATTTTTCAAGACATGTTAACACACCTGCTATGAAGTGATTTGTGAACTGTGTGTTCTTCAAAGCATGGTGCTTGCTTAATTTTATAAATTACTGCACTGAGTTTAGAGCTGGTTAAACTCACCAGTGCATTTACTCAATTCTGTGGGTGGTTTCTGTCCTTCCTAAGCATCAACCAAGGCAAAACCAGCACAATTACTCACAGAACTTTCAGAAGGAGTTGTCAGTTAACATTCTTTCTCCAATAAAGATATAAAGTGTAACAAGACATTCCAAGAGGGTATAGCTGCCTGTGATTAGTTGTAACTGCTTACAACTGAAATTTTCTGTTACTTGTTTTTCTCCTGTAGTGATGAAAAAATTGTTTGGATTTTGCAAGTATAAGACCCTTTATAAATTGTAATAAGTAGTATGAGATACTGGTTACCATTTATGATAGGAAATATTATTGTCAAATACACTGTACCTCCCTGAATGCAGAAGAAAAAAAGAAAAGCTGAAAATAAGGCAAAAACTTGGCATGTTACATAAAATACTGCCTTATATAGACTACAGATCAAGTATGATTGACAGTGAGAAAATTGGAATTCACTGGATATTCTTGTATGAATGAATAAAACCAACCTGGAGGACACTCAAGTGATAAGTTCCATCAAGGCTGGAAATTCATGCAAATTATTTGACAGGCATGCAAGAATGAGACAGATTTCAACTCACTGAATAACAGAAACTGAACCCTGGCTGCTGCTATTATGGTAAATGTAGCAGTCAGATGCATGGAAGTCTCTCCTCACACAGGAGCACATTTAGAGGGCTTAGGAAAATGAAGTTATTAATACATATCTTCAGTTAAATTACATATTTAGGCTTAATGTTCTGAGAATGGTCTTTCTTGTATCCAGTTGGACTCAGTTACCTTTAACTCAAAGTTGATCTCATTAAGGTTTAAGTCTTTCTCTGCTGTGAAGAAATAAGTTCCTAAAGTTTTTTTTTCCCTGTACTAGAAAGAGGTTTTTACCTAGCTTTTTTTCTTCAATTCAGAGATCTTTACAAAAACTGAGGTACCTATTCATAGTTTTATTTTTCAAGTTAAATTTTTTTTCTCTATTTGCTGAACCAAAATATGTAGACAAATAGGAAATTACTCTCAACATCTTATCTGTCCTATAGCTATAAAAGGAGAAGTGTCTCTATCAGACAGAATTTCTCATTTAATTCATCTTGGTAAAAACTTACAGATAAATGTGAAACTTTTTGAAAGGTTTCAGATGAATTATGTAAATTAATTTTGGGAAGGCTTTGAAATATGGTACTTTATTCTGGTACTGAAGAACAAGGATTTATAGAAGAAAACCACTATGAACAACAGGACCTGCTCAATATGCCTCAAGATTATACAAGAATTAAAATATTTTTTGTGCAGTTTTTCGTATTTTGTTTCTGTCTTTTGACAGAAATGAAAAAAGTGCAAGAGTTATGAGATTTTAAAGTAAAAAATGATAAAATAATTAAAAGATCTATTTTGAAAAGTATGAATCATCAATATTATGCATTATGAAATTACTGAACCTGTAGAGAAATCTTGGATCCTAGGGAGCTTTTCTTAACTCTTTGAGAATACAGTACTATAAAGTTCAAAGGCAAACCATTTAACTATTTAAGATATAGCAAGAAACCTAGGAAAATTTAGAAATTTAGTTATCATTGACTGAAAGTAGACAAAATCTGCAAACATAAATCTGAACTTTACTGCACTACAATAACTTCGGAATATTTTATTTCTTGTCCAGTAATTTAACACTAGAAATTAAAATGTCGCTTGACTGGGAATAAATATAGTTTAATCCTATGCCTTTTTTTTTGTAAATTTTTTAATCTCTCCTGGATTCATTGCTGTGAAAATAGCAATTTTATTTCTAGAAATGTCTTAAAATATGATGGTTTTAGCATTTTAAATTCCCAGACCTTAAGCAAAGGCCCATTGTATCTTTCAGTCTTCATTTTTATGTCATCTAAATATAAGAAATTACTAGCACAGCAGAAAACAAAGTGGATGAAATCCTTTATGAAAAGATAACATTAATATCACAATAGAAAACACTCAAAATACAAGATTTTAACATTTCTGTTTTTAATAACACCTAAGCATCCAAATATAAAGTTTTCAGAAATGAAAAGATTTTTTGCACACAGGGAAGTTAGTCTCCATGAAAGTATGATTACAGTTAGCAGCTGAGTTTATTTTCATTACTTTATGAATGTAATATAGAGGCCTAACATGTTTGCTCATTGCAGACTGTGTTTATGTCCATCAAAAGCAGACAATTCTGAAGCACTCACCAGACCTATCAACCATCCAGAGATATGGAAAACTATGTCTCTGACTTAAGGCTGGCTCTATGGCAAAAGGGCTTGAAACTCAGTTAGGATGCAGGAGTGGATGTGATGCAGCCATACCCAAATTTTTGGGAAAAAATTAAAGTCAGCATTATTAATATTATTGTAATACCTCCATGTATACTATTTATACACTTGCAAGAATTAATAATTTACAGTCAAGTAATTCCAATAATTTAATTTAATTTAATATAATAATATTACGCGTTTTTATTGTATGTAGGCTACAAACAAAAATCGGGTTCTAGTCTTTATTTTTAATCTTATCTATGAATATATTCATGTTGAACATGAAACACTACCATGAGCACAACAATGTTATCAGGAGTAGTGTAATTAGAGCACTATTTCCTGGTCTCTTTGGCTAATAGATCTTAGTTGATGGCATTTGCTAGCATCTTGCCCCAATCATTTTAAAAGATTAATAC
This sequence comes from Anthoscopus minutus, assembly GCA_013399455.1. NCBI lineage: Eukaryota > Metazoa > Chordata > Aves > Passeriformes > Paridae > Anthoscopus > Anthoscopus minutus. The sequence goes on along the minus strand of VWYI01016361.1, from coordinate 14,776 downwards.
AAAGAGATCAAGAAAGATTTGTATAAAAAAACTGCTGCCTTTGTCTTTCAGTGTTACTTGCATAAAATGGCCTACAGTCAGAAATTTTATAAAGCCTGTTCCTATTCAAAATTAGTCAATGGAAGCAGAAATTAAGTTTAAGAAACTTGTAAAATTTTATTGGTTTTTTATGTATGATATAAAAAGATTATATCTTATGCTTGAGTACACTTTCATAAAGATGCGGGTTTTACTGTCCTTAGTTTTAACAGTTAACAAAATAAAAGTTTTGCTACCTTTATATATACATAAGGGAAGCTAATCTTTTATGCTTGCTGGATTTAGAAAGTAAATTTCTTTTTATTATGAATGATACAGGTAGAAAATGTTATACTAGACAAAAAGTGTTATGCAGTAGAAACAAATATGTGAAATATTCTGCATTTTCTTGTATTGAAGAAAATTGTGATTATTAGCTTTTTTAATTTGATCACAATTGTGATAAACACCAGTGTTAAATATGCTATGCTATAAAAGTCTAAAACAACAATAAAAATATTTTTATACGGGTTTTTATTTAGAAGCTGAAGTTCTGAGTCTTGCACTATAGTGGAATGGTAGATAGCTTCACAAAGGGAAAGGCAAAATGTAGTGATTCTAAGACTTTAAGCCCTTAAATTTAGAGAAGTAAAATGGGAAAGGGCACTTTTAAGTGAGTCGTTGTGTCATGCCAACATCTTAACCACATTTCCTGCAGTCTACAGACAAATAACTTTAAGCCATTTGGGATTTTCTAGGCTAACAATATAAAAGCATCTCTTCTCCACCTTTTCAGTAATGAACATATTTTCTGCTCCATTACCCTCCATTAACTGGGTACCATTAGCAGTATTATGCAATATTTCTGTCATTCAGCCAGCCTAATATGAGCATAAACCAGTGCATTTTGTTGGCAATTTGAGACCTAATAAAGGTGAAAATTGATTGCTTCACCTTTAACTCGACAGGAAACTTTTCCTGAGGTGAGGACAAAACCTTAAGGCATTTTCCCAGGCCAAATCTCTCCTATGTACTGCACAAAACTGTCAGCCTTTGATCTTGAAACATGTTTTAAAAACTGTCTATTCATTTATTTTCCTTTCAATATCCTTGAAAAGAGGGGTCAGGAAAAAAATCAGAAAAACAGCACTAAATATATGGTTTTTTCAGGAATTATGAAGTGCCTTCAAGATATCTCACTTCATTACACACTGAGTGTTTGGAAAAAAAATACTAAGATATTAAAATGCTAATAAAAATGTGGATGTCATAATCTGAAAATTGTATAGCATTTTCGAGCTACTTTCATTTCCACTTCTTCTTCAGACTTATGTTCATAGTACAACTAGCAAACAATTTGTGCTACATAAGAACCGAAAAATAATGAATGGTAAAAAATTTTTATTATACTGAGAAGTTCCCTAGTTTATCCAACACTATGGAATGATCTCTAATTACAACATGGTATAAAACCTGTATTTGAAAATAAATATGGGATTGTCAGCAGAAAAATATTGAAACAAAGACATCAGTTTGTAAGACACAACCATATTATTTTTAAAGCACCCCATTGACTGGTGAATTTAGTCAGATTTTAGATGACTGATAGAGAATTTTGAGATAATCTCACCTGATATTTTCATTAGCACTTAGAAATAAGAAGTTAGGAAATTACTGTGGAGGAGCAAAACTAAATACAGGAACAGACACACAAAGAAATAGTCAAAGCAAAGTTACTGAATTATGTGTTGTCAGTTTGGAAAGACACGAGTAGCCTAGCAAGTGTGCAGCAAAGAATTCTCTTGCTGCTCAACTGCTACATTAATTTTCTGTATAATAAAATAGTGAATATATTTGTCATATATACTGATCACAAAAGATAGGTTAGTTGGGAACATTCAGGGAATGGAAAGTTAAACCTTTTTTTTTGCTTCCTTATCTCTCTTAATATCTTTAATTGATTTGTATCACATAATGAATTCCACCAGGGGATATATCTAGACTTCAAAATAAACAAAATACAAGGCAAGTATCTGAGACCAATAACTTCCAACATAAAGAGAACTATTTTCTTCAAGGACAACATATAAAATAGAAATGAGATAGAGACCATTGTGTTAGATCATTTGTTAGATATAAATCAGTAACAGATTTATGCCACAGAAATAGAACATATATGATTTATCAGAATGTTTGTAACCACACTTATATCTGTAATTCATCCTAAATTTTCCTGCTAGTGTGACCACCTCAAATGTGGATAAGGATTGCTAAAATTAATAAAGATAAATAATATTAACACTCTTTAGAATAAGAATACCAAGACTGTTTTATGAACATATATTCAGAAATGAGGGCTGGCATCATGAAAATGAAATATTTTGGAAGACGTTGTGTTAAGGGATGTAACAAGCAGACATTCTCAGCTTCTAAATACTCTTAGAGTCTATCATTCTTCAGTTTGGAGGAAGATGGTCAGAACTAGAACAAAGAATTTGACTCTTTCTGGACTGAATGGTCATTCTTTTTATTTGGATACATATATAGTGGTATGACAAATACTCCCAGTCATGTGTCTAGGCACCTGATCCTTGTCATTTGCACTCATTGTGAGATTTGATATTCTGCACATTTTTCTCAAGCTATTTATCAGTCTCCCGAAACTGCCCTGTGTGAAATTGTCTGTGAGAGATATGAAGTCCAAAGCTGTCTCAGAAGACCTTACATTTGTACAAATACAACCATTTAAGGATATGTGGAATGTAGGAACACTTGATTTATTAGGCTATTTCCTTAAGGATAAGAAAAACAATAAACCAAACACACAAACCCTCATGAACATGAGAAAAAACAGATACAATAAAAAGAAACATAGATCTCAGGCTACTAACTGAAGGGCCACTAAAGGAATAACTCAAGTGTGAGCCTGATACTTTGCAACTGATAAAATTACCATGGGTCTCATAAAAAAGCCCGCAAATACCCAGCCCTCTTTATGAGACATTTGAAGGGGCTTGAGAGACTGCATAAAATTTCTGGGGTGAGGCAAAGAGAAAGAAATATTATTGTATAATGTTCAGAAGAAAGCTTAGAAGAGGGATCAAGGTTAATCTCACAAGTAAAATGGTAAATTGAAGAGAAGAGAGGCTGAAATGGGCCAGTAGCATTTAAGAAAGGATCTTGCAAGTACACATGCCCTGATGAGCCTTATCACCACAGCCTATTCTCTCTTCCTTAAACTACTTTCTTAACTAACTTCCTGTGTATGTGTTCTCTGTGTGAGACAGGAAGCTTAAAGTTGAGCAGCATGAGAAGGCCTGCTGCTAGGGAAGCCATAATTGAACCAGCTATGAGACAGACTTGTGTTTGAATGGATCTGTTGCAGCATGTTTTTTGCTTACTATATTTGATTTGATTACTTTTTATATTGTAAAGTTGTAACTCCCCCACTCCGTATCCCCTATTATGTTAATAATGTAGTCCCAGGTTTACCCTTCTATCCCAGCTACCAATCCACTCTGGAAACTGCCCTCTGTTCCCGAACCTTCCCTGTCCATCCCCTATTATTCAGTCCCTCATTGGTTGATGTAACCTTTCCCCCCATACTGTGATCCTTTATTGGTTTATAATTTGTAAACCCCTCCTTGTTCTCCTCCCCTGAGTTTCCCTCACAGGCTCATCCATCCCCTCCCCTTGCTCCTCCCCCATAGATCAGTGGCTGTAATCTGAGATCTGGGCTCTCTTGTGGGAGCACTTTCAAGGGAATAAACCTCTTTGGAAATGCCATGAGAGGCCTCTGTCTCATCCTTGCTCCTGCCCTCGGTGTTTGGGTGTTTGCAGAGCGTGGCTCTGAGCCAGCACTTGGGTCCAGAGCTCTGCTCAAGGCTGGCCCAGCCCTGGTGTGAGTGCCGGAGACTTTTATCTGCTGGGCCAGACACCCCTTTGCTCTGACACCGCGTCACCTGTCTGTGTGTATGTGTGTGTGTGTGTGTGTGTGTGTGTGTGTGTACATGTGAGTCAGATCTGCTATGCAAGATTAGAGACAAAACAGATGGTTAAAACAGGCTCATTGATAAACTGATAAACTCGACCCTCCTTCCTGTCTTCCCTGTTCTCCTCCTGGCTGTTGGCCATGTTTGTAAAGAGAACACGCAGTGATTGTGGATTGAGGGACCTGTCTTACCACAGACTGGATCTAGGGAAAAGGAATAGAAGCCACCTCACATCTAGCAAAACAAGAAAGAGGAACCAGTCTTATCCCTCTTACCTAAGCTCCAGAATCTCCCTCCTAGAACCACGCTGTCAAAACCAAAACTTCATCCTGATTATGGTCAGTAACGCTTTATAAATCAGTCCTTTTATTAGGTCCTTCTGCAGTTCCCAAGACAGTTCAGTGATTAATATCTGTTTGTTTGTTTGTTTGTATGAGTTCCTTTTACTGATCTGCCTTGTTACACAGGCAATTTTCTTACACATACAGTTTATTCTAAAATAAAACTGAAGAGTTATACTTGTGTAAATAACACTTTTGTTAGCATAGAGAATGGAGAATACTGAGGTGATTAGCTAGTAATGAAAAAAGTACATAAGACAAGGTTGTGTTAGCAGCATTATGGAGAGAAATAACCAAGAACTGCAGTGGTGACAGCAGCTTTTGGTGTGAGATATTAGTGGGAGGGTGCTGCTTTAAACCATATTCTGATCTTGACTTGGTGTATGATGTATTGTGCATATCTTTTTGCCTGTGGACCAGCTGTGAGTGAAGTAGGTGAAACGAGAGCATGGCAGGTGTGATGTGCTTGAGAAGCACTGCAGGATGTGATCTGTGAAAGGGTGAGTGGGAACTAGCATTCAGTTGGGACAAAGCCGCTGTTTTGCATATGTTGTATGCTTACAGCAGATACTTATGTCAAGATGACCCAACTAATTTCAGAGCCAAAGAGCATGCCCCAGCCTATTTTACTTATTAATCGTATATTAGCAAACGTATTTCAGCTTTTCAATGATAAAATACAAAGCCTAAATTAATAAGTCAAATAATTTCAGCATGCCACAGAACTAAAAAACATACTTTTTTGGAAGTCAATCCATACATTCTCCAGTAGTTTAATCTCTCAAAATATCCTCATTTGTAGACAAGAGTGTGTGTGACTAGAAAAATGCTAGAACATAATAGCAGCACATAAAAGAAGAGTGATTTTGTCCTCTCTAGGGAAAAGAAATTCCTTCTTATTAAATTCACAGTAACTGAATCTGTTTATTGTTGTCTGAAAAGATGAAAGATTTCAATTTTTTTATTAAACATTGTTTTCAAGTAAATATTTCTCAAGCATTGACTTGTAAGAAAACATCTGGCCAGCATACTCTTCTTTAAAATTAGAGAAGTATCTTCATTTTTTGAGCACTTAAGGTAACCAATGCAATTTAAATGGAATAAAAAGATTTGTGAGTACCACTCAGCAATTTAAAACTATATAAGCAAAAAAAGAGAAGTTTTAAGCAATTGATGAAAGCACTCAGATGAATACTTAAAAGCTGAGTTGTTAGGTGAAGCATTGTGATACAAACTTTCATGTGCCTGAATTTTTCAGGCTAGATACATAATGTTGTATCCATAATAGGTATGAGAGAGGCAAGTAAAGTTCTGTAGGGTTCTACTTACTAAAGAAAAAGCGAAGTCAAAACAGTGTCCATGTCCTATCACTAGGGTGAGGAAAAATCCTAGCAAAACTTCTAAGTTTTTTGAATTTTGACTCACTTCTATGTCTCCATAATGCATATAAAAATAGGGAAAACTGAAATATTTTGAGAGATTTTATGAGCAATAACATTAGTTAAATTATGTATTTCACGTTAGTTAAAACACAAGTTTAGATGCTCAGTTCATGCTGAATTCATGCCATTGATGTCTGTGATCCAGGACAAACAGCAGTGGCAAATACAACTTATATTCTATGAGCAACAGCTTAAACATTTCAGAAAAATCAGTTCTTATGTACGGAAGGTAATCATCTCCCGCAGCTTGTGGTAGTAAGGCAAGTCTTTTATGAATAAATATTCTCCTTGCTGTCAGAGGACCTTCGTTCAAAAAGTCACCATGGCATCAATACCGTATACATCTACAGTAGCCTAATGGTGGTGAATGTAATTTCAAAAATGTCATTGGATCAATCAACCATGACTTTGTTCCATACAAGAATTCTCTTTATGAGCTCCATGATTCATAAGCTTGAATCTCTGGGTAAAATATGCAAAAACACATTCAAGCAAACAGACTTTTATTGATGTATGTGGCATCTAGGCAACGGGCATCCTTTGAAGAAGTGGTTTTATAAACAGTGATATTACTTATTATTTCAGTTATCTGATTGCCTAACACTAGAAGGAAGGACTGTCACAGTCATATACTCCAGTGATTCTTCTCCATTAGTTTTGCTAGGACAGAGCTGTTGTCAGGCAGTCTGGAAGATACACAGCTGAACATTATGTAGATTACATTGTTTTCCATGTCAGTTACGAACTGTAATTAGACATTAAGCAAAACATACAGAGACAAGAATAATGAGGACTCTGGGTACTGCTTAGAGAAGTTACAAATTATACAGGAGAAATTTGCAAACAGAATATATAAATGTCTGCTAGTAATTATTCAAGTGAGTTTATTTACAGGGAGAAGCAATTCCTGTCATTCAGTTGCAAAAACAGGTGAGCCTTCAAACTGCCTATGTGTCTTTAGGTCTGAAACAAAAAAATAAAAAAAGTCAAAATAATAAAAGTCAAAATCAGTAATAATAGAAGAATTTGCAAGTAATATGTAGTTCTACTGCTTTGAAATTAGTGAATATTCTAAATAATCTCTTGAGGCAATTATTTTCCATTTTGCAAGTACTTTTAATTTATCTTAGACTAAGTTGCAAAGGATCTTTTGTATGCATCAACTACTAGATTCTCTGCAGGATTTGGCTGCATAGTTTCGGGAGATATTGGATTCTTACTCATTTGGCTGGTGGAAGAATTACCAGATGCAATCAGGGGTCCACATCATCACAGAAGTATGAAATAATGCAGACCCGAGGTCATGCTTGCAGATCAGGGTAAGGATCAAGAATATTTAAGTGTATTTACTACAATGTTTGGAGTACTTTACAAATACTTAAATACACGAGTTTGTATTTTTCTGGTGTAAAGTGCTGAGATCTTTGGCAAAGATAACTCTCAGCAGGTAAAATGAACTAATTTCTGCTGATCCTTTATTTGCTGGAATTTGTAGTTTTTTGTTTCATAGTTGTTCAGTAATAGATCACCTTATTATGTTTCTCAAATTTAAAGGTTCTCATTAAAATTATCTCTGATACAGTCTCTCATTCTTGAAATTCAAATAATTTAATGCTGCTGTTCTTTGCACTAAGGATGTTTACATGACCTCCTGTAGATGACCCAAAGCAGAGTTAGGAAACACATCCAGTCTGGCACTTCCCTGATTACACAGAGCAACCAGGTATGAGTTTTGATGGAGAAAATAACTCAAAAGAAATTTTTTCTCTAGCTTTAGTCTGACCTGGTTAGGCAGAAAGCTGCTCCACAGGTATCCTGAATAGACCCAAATACTGTTTGACTTCACCTTGTGTTTCCCTTTTTTAGTTTTCAAGTTCTTCTCCTTTACCACTCTCATTCCTTTACAAATAAACAGCCCATTTGTCTTTTCCCTTTTCTAATGACCATGGTTTAGCAGACTTAGTAACATTATTTGGTGTTTATGATTTGTTTGTCCTGGTAATTTCTACCTTGTTCAGCAATTCTGCTAAGCTACTGCTTTGTTATGTACAGTTTCCTGCTGTATTTTATGTTGATGTCTTTTTAATGGAACTCTGGGTCAGAGCTAGCCCTTTGTGTATGCACTACTCCTACCTCATTATCTGCAGGAGCCTGTTTTTCCTTATATTACTATTTTTCAGGGGTACCACATGTCAGGATTCACCATAACATCCTGTGTCATAGTTTGAATGTCCCTATACTTCTGTGACATTCTGTCATTTCACTGTCTGGTTACACAGATGAGAAGTGGTGGGGAAAAAGTAAATAAACCATTTTTTTCTTTAATTAATTTCACCACTGCCATTTTAGAAGTAGTGATGAGCTAAGGCGTTGAGTAACAACGTAGTAAATTGTCTGGCACATGATGTGGCAACCATTAAATTTAAATGAAATATTTTTTTTTGTCTAGGTCTTCTACTGGGAGGATAAAAACTAAGCACATGTTAGTTAATGAAATTAGAAAGATTAGATCTTATATACAGATGTTAAAAAGGGATAAAGAGACACAAAGATAAAATTCCAAACATAATGATTTAAATTGTTAAGATTGTTTTGTTTCTAGTTATCTTGATGTGAAGAGATCCATTTATTTGCATTTTGTTAGTGATAATTTTGTAGAAGTGTATCAACAACTGATTAAATGGGAATAATTGAACTACAAGATTTTCAATATAAAAAGAGTTGTACATTTAATTATTTAATTAATTTGACAGTATTTTTGTCAAATAAAGGACTCGTAAAGGAAGAAGTTGCAGTCGAGAAAAATACATGGATTAGTTACAAGAAAAAAAAACCAAAAAGAAACCAATTAACAGATCAGCAATAAATGAAAGGTATCTCATTACTTCTCTTAACATGTAGGGCATTTTGTTAATGAGCTTTATCAAATAAAAATGTTCAGCCTAGGAGCTAATTCAGTACTTACCATGTAGCATGTAACAGTCCTGAAATTCTCAAAGAATGGATGAAACCTTTCTTTTACTCTTCCATTGGCAATACATTTTGGTTTTCAAGTTCAACCAGACAAGTTTTGATGACTGAGTATTCCTTAAACAGTTTGTGCTCATTTATTGTGTCCTGCAAGGAAAGCACTTTAATAATAACTGAAAGACCACTGCAACTTATATTCATTTGAAAGGTAGATAAAAGAAACAATATCAATTTTTTAGGTGTTTACATTCAGGGAAATTGTACCTGTATGTATTTTTCCAGTGCTTCACCAAAGTTACCAAAAAAAGAGGATAAAATCTTTCTTCTGTTTCTACAGTGACTAGAACATAATAAGATACTTGATACTGAACGTCTTTCTTACTTGATTGTAAATATATCTCACCTGAATCCTATCCCATCCGATCTTACCAATTTCTTCTGCAGGAAAAGAAAAACGCTTTTGCCTTAATCTGACTTCACTGACATGAATGTTCTCACTTTACTGAAGGGTAAATAACAGTCCTAGACATCAGGTTCTTGTTTTCTAGGATTTCTGAGCACTTAAACATTTTGGAGTGTTCAGGTTGAATGACGGGGTTGGTCTATGAATCTAATAAAAAATGAAATCATAAGCAATTATTCATATAAATGAATATTTATAGAAATAATTGCTTATGAAACAAAGCCTGTATAGCAAATGAAACAAAGCCTGTATAGCAAATGAAACAAAGCCTGTATAGCAAAATACGAGATCCTGGAAGTGAGATGAAGCACTGGACTCTTGAATATGCATATTTCTTAATGGTTAATTAATTCTATGTTTTTATCTGAGTCTGCCTTAGCTAAATCTCTTGTGTGGCCTTAGCTAAATACAAACAGCATCATCTTATCAGGAGTAAACAGCACAGATGAGTCCATCTGTGTAGAAAACAAATGAAGGCCAAATTGCTAGTTTTACTAAAACATTGTTCCATGCTTAAGAGCATTAACATTGAACTCCTTGTCACCTTGCTCAGTGGGAATATCACAAATAATCCCTGGAACTGCACTTCACAACTTCACAGTTAATTTTTTTTACTGTCTTGTAAAATTCCACCCTTACATTGCAGCAGAACTATAACTGACTAGCTCTAGCTAAAGCCATACTTCCCTTATGTCTTCTAGCACCACCTTTTTCAGGTGCATTTTTCATATGTACAACAACTAATTTGAGAAAGCATCAGTAAGAAGGGTTATATGTTTTCTCTTTCAGATTTTTATTTCCCTTAACTCCAGCTTTGTATGTGCGTGCCAAAAAATATCAAATGCTTTTCTATGCTGATTTTCTTTGTGCTGTAGAGCATCCAGCTCTAGTTTGGGGTGTCTTTGATGATTTTTGGCTCCTTTAAATCTTATTTTCAATTAGAGGAATTATGTTAGTTCTTTTCGCCTACTAAAGTGAGTGAGCTGTATCAATAACCATTGTGTCTAACTGTTGTGGCAAGGGGACAGTGACAAAGAACATAGACATTGATGAGGAAATCAGTGTCTTTTTTTCTCTTAGCTTTCCCTCGTGAGACAGATTCAGAGTGGATGGGATGATTGTCAACAGACATGAGGTGGAGCACTGAAAATTTTCACCACATAATGGGGAAAAAAATTACAACCAGAGTTGTCAAACATTGGAGAAGGTTGTCTTGTAGGGTTGAAGAATCTCCAGCTTTGAGGTTCAAGACTCAGCTTTTGAGTGGAAATTTGGATGATCTTCACAGGTTCCTTTGGCCTTAATTTTGTTCTAAACCAAAGTACCTGTGAAAAATAAATAGAAAATACATATATTCATTAATTTCTCTCATTATGAGTTACTGAGTATTTGGGTTACTGTGAATATAGGTTTGTTATTTTATTGTTTATGGATTTTTGTTTTATACTCTGCTCTATCACTTCTTAGGTATAACACAGGGTCCTCAGATTAAAATTAAGGAATATTGAATATCACAGTACAGAAATTCTCAGTGGCAAGGTTTGTGTGATTTAGAGAAAAGGTTGAGTGTTCTTTGTTCTATACTTGCACTTTTAACGAGTAATTTTAAAAAGCTAGTGCTTAAAATTACTCTTATGGATATGTTAATTTGTTAATGCCTCTGTTAACCACAACATAATTTATTTAAAGACTTATGTTGCTACTTTCTTCTCTGACATGGATTCTACTCCTCTTTGCCTTTCATTGGTAAGGGAAAAAATTCAGTTAAACCCTTGTTGGAACAAATAAACAGACAAACAAAACCTACCGATCCAAACCTAAAAAAGAAGTCCATCCTTACCTGCTTCATTCTACCGCTATCCAATTTCATCTCAAGGAAATTCAGTCATAACTGTAATGATACAAGCATATATTGCTCAGTAGCTCAGGGAGCAGGTTCTCTTTGCAGCTGCCAAAATATTCTCTCTCCCTTCCACTTTAAAAGCAGCAGAACAGCAGTCACAACTGCAATATCCAGCTGCTTCACTGTTTATTCTTTCCCCTGGCTGTTGTCATCAATTAACAGATTCCCTTGCTCAGCCTCAGATGCCAGGAAAGGCATCTTGCCGAGACGCCTTAAGTCATACAGCTACAAAGCTGGTACAACTGCCATCCCCATCCTTAAAGCAGGATACAGGAAGTTATAGTCCCATCAGTCTTATAACAGGCCCTGCAAAAGCTACGGAATAAGTCATAAGTCAAAAGTCAAATGAGATACATGACTGGGGAAAGCTAGCTTGGATTCACCAAGAGCAAATCATTCTTGGTAACCTGATCGCCTTCTGTGACAAAGCAACCTGCTCTGTTGATGTGCATCAAGGGGTGGACGTGGTCTACCTGGATTTATCTGAGGCTTTCAATATAATTTCCCACAGCATGCTTCTAAAGAAGCTGATGCATTATGGCCTAGACAAGTGGTCTGTGTTGTAGTTCTTTTCGTAGTGAAACTCTGAGTTGATCTCAATATTTTGGTACAATCTGACTAAAAGGTCTAACTATACGTGAAAATGTTAGAAAATATTCAAGTGTTTTCAGTTCTTAAATTAAAGACCTTCTAAATATGAATATAAGCCTAAAGAAGATGAATCAAACAGGAAAACAAAAATCCCCAAAATCGCAGATCTACTTTATTTATAAAAAGGTAGTTTGAAAAGAAATTTCTCAGTTGTTCATTATGTTCTTTCTGGGTGAAGTTTTATTGCAGTTACACTAAATATATATCATGTAATACATTGGTCCACAATATAACCCTAGAGCCTACCTCCTCCTCTCACATATTTTGTACTTCTGGGTTTAGTTCTGTGACCCATTGACAAGATAATTTATTGGACTGAGAGGACTGTAAAAAAAAGTAAAAATCTTAAGAAGCTCTAAACTTCCACAACTTATCCTTCAAGCTTCAGGAAATGAACAAACTGCTGTGCAGTGTACAGATATGGAAAAGAACCCTGTATTTCAGTCCTTACACAGAATTAATTTCTCATTTTAATGAACAGCAGTTTACATTAGATAAACAGATTGTCAGCAGACTAATCTAGCCACTAGGACAGAATTAGTCTTTTTTTTGCATTCTTTTTTCTCTGATTACAATGGTCTGAACACAAATACAAGATGTGAATGGGAAGAATTTTTGTCTTGAAGGAAATGTGGATCATTTGGATCACTTTCCATCCACTATGGGTTTTTGGCATTATTTCTGTGTCATTTGATGGCCCCATGCTCTTCATAATCACCTAATTTCATAATGCAGTTCTTTCTTCCAACCTTAGGAAGCAGGAGAAGAGGATATGTCTAGATTAATAGTTATCCTCTTTGGGGAACAAAAATACTTTTGTCTTTTGAATTATTTTAAACTAATATGGAAGTAGGATGCAAAACAAAAATTGTGAGAAAGAGAAAAGAATTACCAAAACCTAATTTTGACAGATTGTGGAATACTAGCTGAGTGGACAAAATGTGTGCTCTAGTAACACAAGTAATAGAGACTTCTGTGCCACAGTCTCTTCAGAGTAATCATCTTCAACAAGCGAGTAGCCTCAATAGAAGGTAGAAACAGTAATCTCAAAACTAATGTCACAAAAATATTTGTGATTGTATCACAAATTGCATGCATGGAATTTATTGTTTTAAAATCAATTTATCTGCTTTATCTGTCAATTAGGTAAAAAAAAAGTTCCTGCTTTGTAACCTGCAATTTGAGATAGCGAAGGTGTAAAGTTCTTAGCACCAAAAAAAGAAAATTAACTCAGAAAGTTGATTTGTTGTTAGCACCAAACACTGTAGAAATTTTGAATTGTTAGACAACTCCATTTAGATGCTCAAAGTTCACTTAGCATCCACCCATGCACAGAAAAAGTAAAAAAAACCCACTGGAAGTTTTTAAACTCCCAAGTTAAAGAGAAGACAAGACAGTTTTGTAAATTCCATTTAACTGCTTGCATGCTTCTTCATTATTTCTCCCCTAGAATATTTTCATATACAAATAATTTTTTTTTCATATGCTATTTATATTTTTTTTTTGCCATACAAAAAATACCATGTGTACATATTTTGGTAAGCAATAGGAAAATTAAGTCAACGTCATTCACAGAAGCATACATTATCCAACAAGACTGTATAACATTATTATGTGTGGGAGAAAAAGTTAGCTGGTTTTAGTCTTTGGAAATTCAGGTGAAATTTTTTCAATACAGATCCAATAATCCAATTTGTTTATTTCCTAGAGAAATAAGCAGATTTATTCAGTTACAATTTTTTGTTGTTTAACCCACATACAATGTTTACTGAAATCAGGTTTTCTAGTAGCAGAAGAGTATGTGCAGCTTTCACTAAATATTCACTTGATAACAAAGTAAAAGTAAAACTCTTTTGCCTTGAGAAGAATAGCATCCTATCAGGTAAGTGTGAAATTCCGTGAATGAGATCAGTAGTTCCAGGTAGCCACTATCTACTCCCTTACTTTCCTGTAAAAGTGATATAAAAAGAGATCAAACACCACAAATAATATATGAGAACCATGCTGAGGAGAATAACAGGAAATCATGACAGGAGGACAGGAACATTCTGCAGAATGTGGTGCCTAGCATGACATTAGTTATGCTAGATACAAGATGCACTTTGACCTGATTCTACCCTTTGGAATCTCTTACCAGTATCTAGAGACTGCTCCAGAAGTTAAGAAAGGCCCTTAAGTCAGCCGCTTTGAGTAACAGGCTGGGCTCGTATTTAATTTTTTTTAAGGATTACATTAATAGTTACATTAATTACATTGCGCCTCATTGTGAGGTGAGTGTGGAAGTTATGCTATGCACATCAGTGTGTGTGCAGCTAACTGAGGCAGCTTACACATGCAGAAGTTTGTGCAGAAAGGCACAAACCTGAACCCAGTAACTCCATGCCAAACAGCATACATATGTCCCCACCTACAGTGGAGACATGTTATAGGTGACAGGGCATGGTTCCCAGCTGCTGTTAGAGCATTTGTCCCTGTGACATCCAAGGCTTGACTCAGACAAATCCTCAGAAAGAGAGTTCATATCTAAAAATCTCAAACTGCAGGGAGTGCCTGGGACAACTCACTGAGGTTAGGCCAGATGGTTTTACAGCTTGTAGCAGCTGTGCAGTTGTCAAGAAGCTGTGCCACCAAATGAAAGAGCTGCAGGAAGAGGTCAGCAGACTGAGTAGCATCAGAGATTAAAGGAAAGCAGCTGAATGGCTCTTTTCCAAGCAACTGCAGCTTCAAGTGCTCAAACTTCCAACTGTAGAAGGCAGACAAGCAGAGCCTGTGCCTGTGAGGATGTGTGACATCCCAACCATAGCTGAAAAGGTGCACCCAAGGTTCATAGCTGCTCATGGTTGAAATGAACTGCAAAAGTCAGAACTACAAAAGCTTACAAAGTTTTATAGAAAATTAGATGGCATGGAAATTGGTTTGTTAGTCCAGGAAGGAAGGAAGGAAAGGAAGGAAGGCAGTGCGGATGGCAGTGCGGAAGGAAGTGCAGAAGGAAGGAA
>VWYI01016351.1:0-18316 GCA_013399455.1 Anthoscopus minutus | reverse complement strand
GCTGTACATTACTTTTTGGGAGCTAAAAGAGGCCAGGGAAGGGGCAGCAGTGCTTCCTATCCTGCTTCACATGTAGATTGTAATCTTTTGCATTTTTCAGTAGTTTGCTCTGGTAGGTACCAGTGTGCATGGGAATCATCTCAAAACCTTTTACATTGAAGTCTTGATAAGCTCTCAGACCTGGAAAACTTGTGACAGGCCTGAAGTGTTGGGGAACCATGCTAGGTTTAGCTCTCCAACCCAGCCAGAAATATTCTAAATTTCCCCCGCCTTTTTTTTTTGAGCCCATCAATAATGTGGAGCAATTATATGACTATGGAGAATGATTTGATATTTTACAAACATCTTTTTGTATCATTTTCTATTTAAAAGCGGAGCTAAGCAGGAATTTATGCTGCTGGTTTCCCATTCATCTGGGAAATGCTGCAACTTTAGTAAAGGCACATTTCTGT
The DNA here is from genome assembly GCA_013399455.1 of Anthoscopus minutus. NCBI lineage: Eukaryota > Metazoa > Chordata > Aves > Passeriformes > Paridae > Anthoscopus > Anthoscopus minutus. The sequence continues at coordinate 17,864 of VWYI01016351.1, read as the reverse complement.
GGAGAGGACTTGAGCTGCTAATTTGACTGTAGGAGTTTATTTCTGGAATGCAGCAGTGTTTCACCAACGGAGCAGCTGCCCTGGAAACACTTACCACATGGGGTCATTTTCCTCTCTGTGTGTAATCAACAAAGCCACCCCAGTTAATCTGAATCCTTTTAAGTCTCCTAAACTAGACCATAGGGAGTGCACAGAGATCTACAGGACTCTGACCTCCTTCATTTCCTTCTCCTATCATTAAGGAAGAAAAAAATAGTCCCATACTTAAATGACCCTTAAAGAGGAAGCCTATAACCTCTTCTGAGTATGGAAAACTGTTTCTTAACAGTAACATACCATGGATTTGATGGGGAGGTGTTGGTCCTCTGTTTCCTATGTGTGTTTTGTCATAGTAGCTACCAATCTCCTAAGTTTACCAAATATTCCAGGTTGTGAGATCACAACAGTCAGAGGTGGAAAAGCTTCTTGGGTTATTCCATTCTTTTTGTTCTCTTTGATTTGTTTTGCTTGCATAACTTTCCTCCACTCCTGTTCACTTCTGGGATGACAGTCGTGCAGATAAATTCTTTTTACTACAAGAGAAATTTTCATGGTTATACAGTTGAAATTATTTCCTAATTTTTTTCTTCTCTCTGGTTCTCTCTCATGTTGCCCAGCTCCTTCCTCACTGTTTACACTCTTCACTACTTTTTGGATTTAAGTCCTGTCTCTAAATGCTCTTTGCCTCCAGTAGACTCTATGGGTTGTTTTTTGCCCCTGCTACAACCTTGTATCAGTCTCTTGAACTGCTGTATAATCTTTATTGTGGTTCTATTAAGAATATATTATTCTTTAAGTTTAGTGACTCCTTTCTCTGTTTTAAACCTGTCTTCAAGGCCAGTCAGAGGTAGCAGTTTTTTATGTATAGGATGACATGCTCTCTCAAGCCTGGACAACCTTTTCAAGAGGCTATCACCTGGCAAGTCCTGCACCTGTGGTCTGGGCCAGCCTTGCTGCAGCAACACTGGAGCTCTGTAAGGGAAGTCTCCATCTGCCAGGATTCAGGGATTCCTTCTTTAGTCAGTTACTTGAAACTGAGACCAAAAATTACTTTGAGGGTTGCTGTCTTCTCTTTGCCCACGCTGTGCTAGTGCTGCTTTTCAGATGATTAAGTATGACTTGGGCTTCCCAAAAATTAACAATAAAATTAAGGATTTTTGGTCCTACAATGAGTTGTTTCAGAAAGTGATTTCAAAATACACCTCACTGAATTCAGCCAGAGTATTTAATAGTTTCATTTCAGAGTAAAGAAAACTCTAAAAAATATTCAATAAATGTAAATTATCTTTTTTATAAGTTCTTTGCCTTTTCTGATAAGGTGAACAGAATTTGTCCTGGGTCATCCTTATGGAAAGATGGAATCCAGATGAATAAAAGGCTGGTGTGATCCTTTTAGAGAAAAGTCAATATAGCTTTTCCTTGCTGAGAGCCGAGGGGCAGTAAGTTGTAGTAGGAAATCAAGGCTGATATTTGAGGGATGTTGCAGAGGGAACAGGTGATCAGTTTTTGAACACGGCCTGCAATGATGCAAATCAGGGAGATGCAGAATAACAGTGTGTGCCTTTGAGAAGCCTTCAGTAGGCAATAAAGTACTAAATGAACATGTAATAGAGAATAATAGAACAGTGTTTTCCCCAATACTATGAAAGAGTCTGAATGAAATGATGGATTTGTTTTACCTGTTAAAACTAGAGCCACGTTTAGTTAGCCAGAATATGGGAGAAACTGGAAGAACACCTTTTCCTCTCTTATTTATGAGCATGTGTTACAGCAGGGTTCTCAGCCTGACTTCAGTGTACCCACACTGAAAACAAGTACTGTAGTAGTATAGGCAAACCTTGATAGCAAGGCAAACATATTGGGCTTGACTGATTGACAAGCACCTCTCTTCACCCTTTTGTAACCATGATGTGATGAATTTTATAGTATTTGTTCTCATTGGCATCCTAACCTCTAACCAAGCCAAAGATTATTGAATTCAAGGCATGGACAAATTTTACTGACCACTTTTCAAGATTGTGGCACAGTATTTGCCATTAGCCTTTACACATTCTATGTATATGTTTTTCTGGTAGATAAAGCATATGTTTTCTGGCAAAAATGTGTAGTTTTTCATAGCAGGATTACTATAATGTATAAGAAATTGCCTTATGAAAGCCATGTATGGCTTGTCTCAGTTGAAGCTTATTGGGAACATGCAAGTACTGGTCAAACAGCTCAAACACTTACTGAACAGCTTCAGCAAAGCAGATGCTGTCTTTGAACACTTGTCTTGTTTTCTGCAACTCTTAAAGAACCACAAGGACTGTCAACAGATTTTAAGGCAGACCCATACTATTCATGTTTTAGGCCTAACTGCATTAAAATCTAAAATCCACCTAATAAGTTCTGCTCCTGTCTGGGCAGTTTGTCAACATCAATATCTTCTAGAGAGACATACAACCCTGATTTAGGGACATTGTGATAGAATAACCAGTATGCCTCATGAAAAGCAGTCCCAAAGCCTGGTTCTGGCTGTTTAATAATGTCTTTACAGCTAAGTGAAATTTGTCTAGTTTCAGATACCAAGAGTAATTTTGTCATATATTCTTTTAAAGCAAGATTAAAGAACTTTCCACGATTAAATTTTCCCCCACTTACAATTAGATCAGGTCAACCCTTAGCCTATTCTTGGAATTAAATTTATTATGCTTCTCAGATCTGTCATTGGATAGGTTTTGTTTCAAGCAGGTATTAGTTTGACAGAATCATGCTTTTCAGTTCAGTAACTTATGTCTTTCAATCTCATTCTGTCTCAACCATGCCATCATTTATCTACACGAACGGGGACATTTTCAAAGAAAAATACCCCATATATGAATGCTTTTGAGAAACCCTTTCACATTGCTAATGGTTTCTCCACTTTCACAACTGCTGCATGTCATATGCCATGTACAGGTATTTGTGTTCAGCTGGACTTTGAGTAATCCTGCATGTGTTTGGTTTGAATTAGGCTAACCTTTTGGAATTTGTAAGCCAGACCAGCTCCTCAATCTGAGTGGTGCAAACACATGTGTTAACACAAAGGAGGAGGTAGGACAAATGTAGCTCAGTTGAGAAGGATGGTAGGATCTCTGCTTTCTGCAACAGAGCTGCATTAAAGAGCTTAGGTAGGACTGTAGTTTTCTACAATTGAATTTGTGAAAGTTAAACTCCTAAAGGAAACAAATAGGCTGGAACAATATAGTTTTATGTTCTGTGAATGTAACACATATTTGTATCAAATTTAGGGAAAATCTACACTTCTGCAGAGGGCAGGAAGAGATGCAATTCATTGGTAATTTAAAATACAAAATCTTACACTTAAATCTGCTAGAGAAAGAAATTCAATATACTCCAAAAGCCTTTGGGGCTTGCCCATACTCTGTGTGGCAGAATGTGGTTGCTTTGGGAAGAATTTGGGGAAGAAATCCTGGTTTGGGTGCTGTTATGTTCATACCTTCCTGGCTTTACACAGGAATGAATATTAAGAACAGTTACTTTAAGGAAGTTGAGCTCTGAAAGAAAGTGAGTTTTACTTGAGGACAGAACCAGTAGCTTGTTATTAAGGGCACAATAGAATCAGTGTAAGAGAGAATGGGCTTTCTTCTGTCTTTCAGGATTTTAGAACATTTGATTATTTCTTCCAACATGTCCCCCTTCTCTGCCTGTTATAATGCCATGAGGAGGCCACTTTCTTTCATCTCCCTTTGCTAGGATATTTAGGCTAGTCAAAATCAGACCCCGTGAATGGATGTAGTAATGAGGCCTATTCATCAGTCTCAAATACAGGTAGCCTGTCCATCCGTAATTTTACCATGGGTTTTATTTGTCTTCTGTTAAATAATAATTTGATTATCAAGAGTGAAATGGTAAGTGCTTTACCAAAGAATTCCTGAACCAGTTGGTAGGTAGATTGAATTGCTTGTACATTCAGTATAGCTGTATCCCTACAATGAAAATGCTTGGATTGTGAAATCAAGGTAAAGAAGCTTCATACATCAGAGTAACAGCAGCTGCAATGAAATATACCCTCCTTTGTACTTTCTCTGACTGTGATTGTTTGTGATATGGGCAATCCAAGACTTATGGAAAAGCTTCTCAGCTGTTATGGCTGCAGTGAAAGCAAATGAGCGCTCCCACTGTACGCCACATTACAATTGGGCTTCTGGTGTCACTAGACAGATGTTTCCTTGCTTTTAAGTCATCAGGTTTTATGCATGCAGCAGGTAACTACAGGGCTGTCAGCAACCTGAAACAACCCTAAGCATGGTTTTAGCACAGGGTTTTACTTTCTGACTGTATACCTACATGAGGGGAAATACTCCCATCAGGTAAGTGGAACACAGGTGAAAGCTGAATGAGAGAATCTAGGGGAATGGCAGTGACAGACAAGTCTCATCTGTGTTGGAAATGTAGTATGACAGGCCAAGGGAGCAGAGTGGGCAGGCTGCAGACACTGGCCTTTGTATGAGGCTGGATTGTGTTATGTGCAGGCAGGACACCAGGAAGCAGCGAGGGCGTGTTCTGGTGAGATGTTCAGCTCTGGGCACTAGCAGCAAAAAATGCAGAGGAAACTTGGAAAGTAGTAAGAGAAGAATAACAGAAATGATAACAGAGCTGGAGGGATTGTTTTTATGAGAGAAGATCAAAAGAACTAAATATGTGAAGCTTGGCTAAGTGATGACTAAGAAGGGAACGTGAAAACTACCTACAACTGTTTGAAGGATATAAACACTAGAGGTGAGCAAACAGCAGGGACAAATAGTCTGTGAATTTGAAAGTCATTTTCAGTTCAGCTGTGTTTCTGCCTTTAATGATCACTTTCTGTTAAGACTTTACTGAAAATATTTTCAGGGAATATTACGCTTGTATATTCAAATGCTTCAGTATCTGCAAGGGAATTCTGAAATGTAAATTTAGTCTTCAAATTTGAAATTTGCTTTAGCTTACATAAATCACTTAGAGTATAGTGTATACATTGCAGTGATCAACAGTATGCAATTTTTTTGCATGGCAAGTCAAACATATGGTTGAAAACGGTATTTTCAGTTTTAACATGGTATTTGTATGGTCCCCTGATGCAATTACTTAGTTAACCAAGTATTGCAGGATAGGTTCTAACTGCTTTCTATCAGCTTTGCACAAAAAGGTGACAAATTTGCTTTTGTTGACAGGCCATATTTTATAAATGGTGAGGCTTGCATGTTGAAATGTTGGGGAAGGTATTTTTTTCTTTGACAAGAGTTTAAAGTCACTAGACCCGAACACCACAGCACACTGTGTATAAGGGCTGTTGGTGCAGTTCTGTGAAGTCACTCCGGTGTGCTTGTGCACTCTGAGGGAGGTATTTTCTAATTTTTTGTTGCACGGTTTGTCAGATGAGAAAGGTGAATTTAGCTCCTCCATGGACATTTAGAGCAATTGAATTAAGAAGAAATTTCAGAGTGAGTATAAGAAAACATTGTGTTAATGGTGAAATGTTCTCCTCCTGGAGGTCCACTTGTCATTTAAAGCTCTTGGGCAAAGCAGTGGAAGCAGTTCCTGGGCAAGCCTCAGGTGAACTGACTAATTTGGTAAGTCATTTTCAACTTTGGTGATTTGTGAATTCAGGCATTAAAATTCTATGTTAATACTCATCAACAGGCTTTTCTAAGCATCTTTCCCTGTTAATGCAGGATTGATGCCTGCTGCCCAGTGAATAACAAGAGAGATATGGTCAGCTGTGTAAATACCCACAGTTGTTTCCAGAGGCATTTTCTTCAGGAGTGTATGTATGCACGCATGCGTCAATGCATACTGTACACAAAAACTACAGGCTTTGACCTATGCAAACACCACCAAATTATTGCTTTCTGTAAACAAATTAGCATACTTTAAAAGGTGAAAATCTCTATAAAATTGTCTGTCCTGTTGTTTATGGTGTGAGTAGAGGATGCACTACATTACAGAGGGGCTCACATTTCTCTCTTCTCCCCCCCTCTCTAAATGGACGTGTGCTCCGTCCGTTTCACCATTGTTCCTGCCAGCCCGATCCCAGCAGGGGTTCCCTAATTAGCAATCTCTTCATTTCCAATCAAAGCACAAAGCGGCCCCAAAAGCCTCTCTTTATGAGGGAGCTGAGCGGCGGCTGGGGACGTGGAGTGGGATAATTGCCTTCGCCACTGGCAGCAGTAAGCAGCCTGGCTAATTCATTATTGTAATAACTTTGCTTGTCCTTGGGGAGGGGGGGCTAGGGTGAGGAGGACTGAGCCTGGCAGTGCTAGCTGAGGACAGGGGGAAGGGGGAATCCAGCCAGAACTGAAGTAGAAGATGGGAAAAATTGGCAGGAAAGAAGAAACCTTTCAAGATTTTTCTGCCTGCCCCCCCTTGAATAAATTGAGGGTTAAGTTAATTTGTGGCATGGTAGCCAGTGCTCCCTGAGCAAGACTGCCACGAGCACCCTCTGCTCTGCCCTTGTCATGGTCACAGATAGGGATGTCTAGAAAGCCGTGTAAGTTGCCCCCAGGAGTGCTGGGGAGGCTGGGGCTTGGAGGATTAGGAAAGCTCAGGGATTGCATCTCAGTTCATGTAGGAAAAGCTGACACTCAAGCATTGATAGAAGGTTGAATGACTGAGGTACCCACAGTTTGTGGCTTTCAGCGATACACAAGAAGTCACTGGTCCTTGTGTGGAGACTGCATGTTGTATAGCTTCGAAGGAGTCCAGAGCTGACAAATCCTATAGCAGAGCTTTGTTCTTATCTATTGTCTCTTTAAAATACATTTAATGTATGCAAGACTTGCCTGTCTTTCTGTGGGCTGCAGATTTGTGTTTGCTGGAGCTCTCTTGGCTTTCAGGAGCCATCAAGGCTCTGCCCTGGTGGAAAGGGTGCAAAGCTGAGATGCCAGCGACTGACCGAGCTGCCAAAGGGAACAGGCAGTGGTGGTGGCTACTTCCTCTTCCTTGAATGTCTATGGTGTGGCACTGTAAGTTGTTCAGGTCTTTGGTTTTGAAAAGTGTGCATATTTCAAGTAGGTAAAACCAGTTATATAATTTCAGACTCTCTGGTTCTTCTTTTGTTTCTTTGTGCTTATCTCAAATTGGTGTGGCAGAGTTTTGTTTATTTCCATTTGACTGATGGGACAACGCCTTTCCTGAATTCCTTTGCACCAATACTGCAGTGTACATTCATGAAGCCCATCACTCTGACATGGTCACCATTCATGTTTCTGCACTGAACTGACTGGTAATGAAGCTATGTGTTTTACTGACAGAGTTTTTTCATTGAAAATTATTATTTCTGACATAAAATAAAACTAAAGAAACAGTGACATCAAAATGCAAGTTCCAAACATGCAAATTTGTGTGTGGCAGGAGCAGCTTACAATTAAATCATGCCCTTGCGATAATTAGCGAATGCTTAATTCTGGAGATATTTGTATTGTGTTTGTGTTATGAGGAGAGACATGAAGCAAGTCCTCAGCCTGAGGGGCATTTCAGCAATATGTAACAGTCCTCTGAGTCCCACAGTTCATCCCCCTAAGGATGAAAATGTTTACTGGGAGGAGATACTTTTGAGGTAGTTGAGTAACGCCATGGAGAATTAATAGATTTAATAGGAGCAGAATTTATAGTTGTTGTCATCCAGATTCTTGCAAGCAGTGATGTTTTCCCAGCTGCCTTATGCTAGTTGCTGGCCAGCAGGTTTCTCCTCTTCTCAAGTCAATATTCAACCCCACGGACACTGTGCTGTAGACAGCCAAAGGAATTTCAGCTCAGTAAGCTAACAAGCAATAACAAACTTCCTGTCTGCTACCAATGTCCACAGACATGATGCTCAAGTCCCAAGAGAAAATATACCTATTCACATTTTTATTTTTCCATGATCAGTGCTGTAGTCCTGATTGTGTACATTTTGCTGTCTGATGTAAACACCATACAGGAAGGTACATTCAAATAGGCCAATGAGTGCATACAATGAGACTTATGGAGAATTTCAATAACTTGCTCTGTGTCCTGTGCCATTTTTATCCTTCTGGATTCTTTTTGTCAAAGGATCATTTTAGCAGTGGTGGGGGATTTGCATGTCTCCTAGTTTGCCCAGTTAATAAGTTGCAGCAGTAACAGCACATAGAATTGATGTGAGCTCATGCAGATAATTCTGATAGATAAGAAAATATCCCCCTTTGTACACGTCGGATTCTCCATCATGTGGTATGTCCAACCCCTGCTTTACATTTATCTCTCCAACCCATTTAGAGTACTTTAACTGTGTGCAAAGTGTGGTGACGAAGAGGATAGATTCTTTGAATTAATTGTTTCCTTTCCTTGCGTTTCCATCTGCTTGGGAATGAAGATAATCTTGAATTCTGTTTCTGATGGTTTAAGATGATATGGATCTTAAGAGGTTTTGGTAGATAAATTGGGGAAAGGCACTTCAAAGTGTTGAAAGACAGCTGAATGCAGAACACTAGGCTAAGTTTGATGGGATGCCAGGGTATGGACAAAGGTCGATGAGTTGGAGTAACAGTGGGCACTGTAGTCTTAATTTCACTTTTAGTCTGAGACCCTCAGTTGTTGCGTTGTTAGCAATTGCTTGGGAGAGGTAAGAAATTGTGGCAATGGGCATGAGAAGGAATATTAATGATCCAATTTCCAGCTGAGTTCCACTCCAAGGCCTCGCTGGGTGATGTGCATTTTTAATCATAGCAAACCAGAATGGGAAGGAGCTGCTTGCAGCAAGGCAGGCCTGTGTGTGGAGCCACAGTGTGTGACGCCATCTCAGACCTCTGCCTGCTGCTCAGGGGAGACACAAGGCTGCTCTGCTTGCTTGAGTGCCACCACAGACTAGGTTGGACTGTGACAGTAAAACCTGGATCACAAATAGAAGTGGAACCAGGGAAATGGTGTAGCAACTGTCTTGAATAGCCTAAAGCTCTTGACTGGAAGAAATCACTGAATTCAGCTGGAACTTTGGGCTAAAATTGGCCCTGACTCAAAAGGGGCAGAAATATGATTTCTAGACGCTAGACAACATTGTGCTATAGCCACGCTGAATTTCCTGCTAGCTATTTTTTGTGGTCTTGATGATAGTCTGTGATAAGGTCTTCTCACTTGTTTGTGTTTCTGGAAAGTGCTTTCTCTGACTTTTGATACCATGCAGTCTAGCTGAGTGATATACCCAGTTTCTTTGATCTCAGTCTTAGAACCCAAGAGGTTTTCTTTTCTTCTGAGGTGCTTTTCATTACGAACTTTCCGATACAGAGAGCTCTGCAATACTACTTTGGGTGCTCATCATCACAGGGTTCAAGTAGCCAGCAGAAGTTGCTGCTGAGGGATGTGTAGGCCTCCTTACCTGGGGAATTGTTTCAGTGCACACTAAGCGGGACAGTCATTCCATCCAGCAGAAGGCAGGGATGCCACACTCTCTCACTACAGTGCAGGAGTTATGGGAGGAAGAAACAGTTGTCTCGCATCCCCTCAAGTGTATATCAAAGCCAGAGATTAGAACAGATTTTCCTCTTAGAGTTTTCAGCAGCTGTTCAGTTGCTTCTCTCTATGTTAGTGCTAATCCAAACTAGGGAAAAGGGCTGAAGTACAGCATGCCCAGCCTTTGTAGCATCATGTTTTGTGTATGTGGCACAGAAAAGGTGTCTGGTGTTTGATATCCCAGTACTCTTGCTCATTATTTTCAAATAAACAAGATGAATCTGAAAGACATATGGGAAAACTCCTGTCCTGCCTTTTAAGCCATTTAACTGAGAGCTAGCATTCTCTGGGATGGTCTGTGCTGATGCAGCCTTCTGTATTATGCAAGCAAGGGTTAGAGAATCGCTGCAGAAGGATGGAATGCTTTCTTTCATTGGAGGAATTTCTGAGAGAACACACACACACTCCTGCAAAATACTAACCAGCCAGGCCACTAGGGCCTGCCACAGTGCCAGAAAAAATGCCAGCAGCTTTAAGAATTCTGTTTTGCTAAGGAATAAATGTTACATGATTTGTGCACGAGGGAGGGAATTCACTGAAGTGGTTGAGGAGGGAGTGGAGAGGCATGGGAGGAGGTGCCTTTCACCATATAGATGTTGCCTCTGGCATGAGTGCAGGACAGTGAGCAGATACATGTTGTGTTCATGGAGCAAGTCGGGCCCTGAGAGAGGCACCTTTCCACTTGGCAAAGCTGCCTCGCTCCTGCTGCTGCCTGACACCCAAACAGCTAATATGCCTGCTTCACAAAAGGTTCTGGCTTTTTAAATGTTTAAACCTGCAATTCTGTTGGGCAGTGGTCCCTTCCTGGTAGGGGGCTGCCAAATGCATATGGTTTACTGTGATTTTTAAAATCTTTTGGCGGGAAGATGGATACCATTTGGTGTTTGTTGCTCAGGCAAAACTCCCAGTGTATTTACAGCAGCTCTGCAGGGTCTGTGTGTGTGTGGTAGGTATGTGTGTGTGCATGTACATGCTTGTGTATGCCTTTATTTCCATGCTCCGGCTGCCTGCCTCTGATTTAAGGACAGGTTTTATTCCCCAGCTGCCTCAGGGCTCCTCTTTTCTGATTGCATTAAAGTCTCCGTAATTCTCCCCTCATTAATGATTGGCATATTTTTACCTCTCACTAAAGGAGCTTGGAGGCAACTCCCGTGGGGCCCTGCTTGCCAAATGAAACAATTTCATCCTGCTCCAGAAACACATTAAAAAGGGTTTGTCAGGATCTTATCGCTAGTTAGGGAAAGCTAATCAAATTACTTCTATTTATTAGCTGCTGCAGCAATGTGTCATTCCATCAAGTACAGGTAGTGGGACAGGCAGGGATTGTGTGGTGAGCAATGTGTATCCAGTGCTGCTGTCTTGATCTGCACAACGGCATCTCTTGCCAAGGGAGGCTGAGGGCCAAGAGAAGCTGTGAACCTCCCAGTGACAGTGCTTCTGTCACCATTGCCATGGGATGTCTCATCTGCTGCCCCTCTTCGTTCATCGTTTCCAGTGGATTCCCCAAAACCCTTTGCAGTAGCATTCCTGAGGTTTTAACATTGAGTCCACTGCTTCTGTATTTCCCTGGTCACTTCTTGCTGTTGCTGATTGTATTTTGCTACTGACTTTGTTTCGAGATGGTTTTTTGGCAAGTTTAACTCAATGTTAAACCAGTCCAGGAATGATTTTTCCTTTTCCTTGAACCTGGCATGACAAGGAGGACAGTGGGAAGAGATTATGGCAATTTTAACAGAAACAAATAATTTTTTACTTCATGAGACTTCTATAAAATATATTTTTCTCAAGCTTTTTTTTTTTCTTCCTTTTTTTAACCCCCAATACATGTGGTCTGTAAAAGTAATTGGAATTGAGGGAGTGGGAAAGAAAGTGACTGAGTCTGTTGAATAAACTGCATACAAGGACTTAAATGAGACTCTGAAAAGAGAACCAACTATTGTTGGACTATTGCTGATTGCATGAAGAGCAGTGGTTTGTGAAGCAAGAGGTGTGAACTCAGACAGAATAAAGCTCACTCTTTTATTGATTTCACATGTGGAATGTGCATGTTTTTCATGCACATACTCTGTGCACTGTGTTTGCAACCATGTATGCAGTATGCATATGATCTCAATTCTCAAGGTGCTGTACCTCCTGTGGGCTTGTTGCTGTCTCAGAAGGGACATGGAGGCAGGTGTCTGACATGTGCTTTCAAACTTTAGGAAGTATAGATTGCTTCCATCTTTTTACTATCCCCTTCATCTAGAAACTAAGAGCAAGGAAATCTCTGGTATTTGAGATAAACATGAGTTGGACAGTGAAAATGGGCTTGTTTCCAGGTAAAGCTGATCTCACATTAAAAAACTCCCACAGGAATAAAACCATCTAGTGGATATATTTGCATGAAGTGAAGTGTGTCTAAATATAGTTATAGTGATTCACAACGACGATATTGCTGTGCACATCGTGTAAACCTTTGCTGTTTCATTTTGTGCATACCAATGTTTTCTCTCTGGCCCAAAACCATGGGACAGTGGTTCTCATGGACAAGCACACATGGAAACATGCCGGTGTGCACACTGTGTGTGGTGCTGGTTTTGCTTAGGGAAGGTTTGTGCTGGCCTCAGGATTTTGCAGTTGCATGTACATAGATGCACGCTCTGTGTTTGCACAGAACTGATAGAGTGCTTAGAGGTTTGCCAGGATTCTGGCAAAACAAGCAACGATTCCTGGATTGGTGGAGTGCAGGCAAGTGCCCCAGCTATTATAACCATACAATGATGGGAGTAGCTGCCACGCTGTGGGGGCCCTGAGTGTGTTCCTGGGAGCAGCAGTGCAGCAGGACGAGCAGGGGGTCCAGCCCCATCAGCCCCATGCAGGGAGCCACGCTCCGGCATCCTCATTATCCACACAGTTCAAAAGGCAGTCCTGAGCGGACCATCACGTCCCACAAAAGGCTGTATCGATTGGTCTGTCGGAGTATTTCCCGGGGTCCTTTATATCTCTCTGCCTCCTCGTCAGTAATGAAGAGGCCGAGCGCAGAGAGAGTCAGCACACTCCCAGCTGCTGGGATTTCTTCATCTTCTCATCAGGATTTTAATTAGACACGTCCGAGAGGGCAGCACCGTGTGAGGGCAGGCGGGAGCTTTATCAAGCAGGCCACTTCTTTAATTACTGTTTACTGACAGATAACAAGGGAGGGGAGGTGGCAGCAGAGATTGTTGTAGGGGGAAGCAGGGAAAGGACGGCAGTCCCCAGAGTGCGTGCTCAGCAAAGAAGGCCTTTGCTAGGGACCGAGTGGAAATTGTTCTGCTCTCCCCACCCTGACATGCTGTTTACGTGTTGCCAGAGTGGGAAAGGTTCCTCTTGCCCCTTTCCTAGAGGGCAGAAGATAGCTCTGAAAGGTGTTAAGGTCCAGAGGCCATACATTTGGTTAGAGAAAAATGAGAGAACTGGCTCTTCTAAGCTACTAGGATGCTCGCCTGAGTGGTCCTGTGCCTCCCCAGCCCTGGGCTTCCCTGTGGATTTACTGACACTGTACAGTAGGAATCAAAATTTCTTTTTCCTCCTTCTGTCTGGAACTGTCAAGCCTTCCTCCCTCCCACTACCACCATGGCTGATTGTATGAAAGAAACCTTCTTCCATCTTTCCATGTGTCTTCAGCACTGGTGGTACGAGGGCAGACTGCTCTGTGGCCGCTTCTGCCATGAACTTCATCCCTTGTTGTCTTTTGGGCCAATTCTGTGCCTGGTATTAATGCTATCTTCAGCCAGTCTTCTCCTGTTTGGCTCCAGAATACACATACCATTCCCATCGTCTGCCTCCTTCCCCTTAAGGTGTTTTTTGGTCATCATTTGTATCCTGGCAGCTGTGTCCTGCTGGATCATAGCTCTTTGTTTAGTTTCATTGAGCTACATTTTGATTGTTTTGTGTTGTGACACAAAACAGGGGAATGGTGTTCACAGTCCCCCACAGAGCAAGAGGCTGGGTAGATCACTGCTCCCTGGCTCAACCAGCCCCTGGGGCAGACAGTGCCTGTAGTACAGGGCAGCAGTTGGTATCCACGAGAACTGTCCTTTGGTGACCTAAACTCAGCAGCCTGTCACTCCCCAGAAATTTTCTCTGAAGGTCATGCCACTATCTTGGCTGCATTTTTATCCACTGTAAGGCAGTCTGATGCTTCCAAAATACTGTTGCCATCCCAAAATGGAAGATAGCACGTGCCAGAGCTTGGTTTCCATTGTTGCCAATAAAGTCCCACTGCTCTGAGCAGAACAAGATATGGAGGATGCGCTTGGGATCAGCAAGGACTTGGTAATTGGACTGTTGTTCTTTCATTTTGCTACGCAGTAGCGAGCAGATTATAGAGCCCACACATTATAGATTTCCTGTCATCCCTCATGAATCAGGCTCCACCGTCTTATTTACTGTCGGCCAAGGCATGTGAATAACATCACCGAGGGATACACTCCCAAGCAGTTGTGCAAACACACGGTACAGAGCCATTGCTTGTGCCTTTGAGCTGTCAGCTCACCTTCCCCCATCACAACACCTGTGCCAGAGAGGGGCACTCTGCTTCCCATCTTCATGGAACGGCTCCTGGCTTCCCCAGGAGCTCACAGTTTGTAACACTGGAGGCAAATCCGTGTTATCCAATTAATATTAAATCCCATACTTTTAAGTTTATGACATTTCTGGTCATATTTTTGGCTGTTGTGTACACTCATACCTACATGCACCAAGAATGTGGACTTCCATTTTCCAGGGAACCACTTTATATTAAATCTATTTTATATTAAATCAAGGCACAGCACTGGATGTAAAGACCACGGGAACAGCTCTCAGGCTCATCAGAGGGTGCTAAGAAATTCTGTTCTACATAGAGAATGTAACACATGATGGACTTGATTTATCAGACTATATCTTCTCAAGTTTCCCAAAATACCAGATCAAGATTTTGAAAGTGTGTGAGAATTTGAATCCAGGTGGGAGATTTGCCTCAGTGAAGGGCTAAGGCTCTCCCTTTCCCCACCCCTCCCCCACCCCCTTTTGTTTTTTGTTAAACTGCAGTGAGTTTCTCTGGAAGTGATGGGAAGTTTGGTTTGCCTACTGCAAGCCAGCAGGCTAGTTGCAACCTTGTGCCTTGTTCTTGATGTTCGTACAAACTTTCTGGCCTTCCAAGTGGTAAACCTGGATGCCCAGGAATTAAGTTAAAGGGACTGAAGTGCTAGTTTGTTTCTGTTAGAAAGGTTAGTATTTCTGTCTTGGAAATCTAGATATTAGGTTCTGGGGAATGTATCTTCAAATAGTAAGAAGCTGCGTCCAAGAGGAAGTGACTAAAGCCATTTGCTATGTCTGATGTTGACAGAGCTGGAATCAAATGGGCTTTGATTGCAATGTGGGAGATTTCAGTTTGACTTCACAAACCGGTACTGATACAGAAGCACTAGAACAAACTGTCTGAGAACGGCTAAAATTTTTGACAGGTATTTTTCCAGCCTATTTTGAAAAAATAATGCTGCTATAGCATTATCCATTGGGATGGAAGGATGCACCTCACACCTGACCTGGTCCTAGCCCACTTTTTTGTGACTATGAGATGTTAAGACGTGTGCCCAGCTGATGCAAGCTTGAGATGTGTGCAGGTGTCTGTATCAAATAGGCACTAGCGTCCATAAGGTATCAGGATAGCTTACAAAGTGCTCCAGATTTGTTCAAAGGCCTGCCATCCAAATGCTAGTATACCCATCCCTGGTAAGTCTTCAAAAGAGATGGCAGCAGCACTCTTTCTTGCTTAACCAACTTCCCTAATTTTTATCTTCATTTCCTCTGCTACATGCAACAGACAGACTAGTAGCCCCATCTTTTTTTTTTAACTGATGCATCCAATGGGGTTTCATTTCAGTTGTTCATACCACTGCCACTTTCCACTGTTTGTGGAAATTTCTGTGGAAACTTCTATCCAAACCAGCAATTTTTATATTTTAAAGAGAAAGTCCTGAATTATGCCTTCTTTCCATTTAAAAACAAATCAAGAAGATTCCTCTTTGCTAAGCTCGAAGTCAGCTAGTGTCAGTAAGTGGGGCCACCAATGGAAAGACAGGGAAAAGGGGTCTGGGAAAAAAAGGAGAAGCAAATAGTTACAAGCAGTTGAGGAACAAGAGGCTAAGGCTGTACAGTGTGCGGGAATAGTGCTTGGAGGAGTGAGATGAGGGCAAAGGAAAGTGTTAGCATGGGAAGGCAGAGACAGTGAAGAGAAGAAAGTGGGCTGGGGTGGGCTAGAGAGGAGAGAGACATGACTTGGATTGAATGGTTGGAAGAGCCTCTGCATCATTATTTTTCAGCTGTTGCCAGGGTCTGAAATTCAGTGTTTCATGCTCCTCATGACAGTTGTCACAAAGGAGGATGAGCTACCTTTGCAGCCTGTTTACTCTTTTACCTTGATTGTAGTGATGGATTCGTCCCACCTGATAATCCACAAATGTGTCATTGTGATGCTTCCTGACAGAATTTCTTTGCTATAAAAGTAACAACAAACTCTAAAAATGGCATTTCAAATGGTACTAATGCAAAAACTGGATGATGGAGAAAGACAAGTTATCCTCTTCAGGCACTTCTGTCTACTTGACTATGTGTCTTATACAACTCTTGTTTTAGCTACATCACTGTGTGCTGTTTCCTTTGCAGGACCCCTGCCTCATTCACTGCATGTGATGGACCTGCTCTCAGGTAAATCAGAGTTGCACAGTGAAAGAGACCATCTGTAGGACCCCTGCCTCATTTGTCAGGTGTGTACTGAGTGAGACAAGGGACTGCAGGAGAGAAAGGGCTTTTACAGCTGAGGCAGTGAAATTCTAACCTGGTAGTTTACTTCTTTTCTGTATGTGACCATTTCTATATTATAGTTTTCAGGGTTTGCTGAAGCAGCTGCTATGCCAGTGGTTGTTTAATTGTGTTTTCCTTATTTTATCGGTTACCTTTTGGTCCCAAAGGGCCTACTTTACAGAAACAATGAGTGCTTAAAGCTGCAAATTAACTAAATGAGAGTCCACTAAACTCAAGGTGCTATACAAGCACAGATCAGTCAGGCTGTTGATGTTTTGGTGTAGGCACACAGAGTTAGCAAATATGTTTCAACACCACCTTCAGTCATTCATCCATAAAATGGGAATAAAAGTACCCCCTCCTCATAGAGGTATGTGGAAATAAATTATCTTGGGGTAGTGAAGCGCTTGGACAGTGTAATGACAAGTCCATAGAAAAACACATAAGGAAATTAATAAATCTCTAGAGCCAGGTTTGAATAATGTGCAGTAAATAAGGCCTGGGGCCACACCCTGAACAATGAGCAGAAACCAGCATCTCAAACAGCTGCTCATTACATAGGAAAAATCCCTTCTGAGTGCAGTCTGAGATGGGGTACTGTGAAAAAAATATGATGCTGTAATTATGGGCTCTAAAATAATGCATATGTACATAAGGGTTAGAAGTATTTTTCACAAGTAAACACAATTGTGGTTTTTCCTAACTTTTGACTTTGCTTGTAGTCTCCTCTATTTAACACACAGTTTTTGTCTTTGTTTAATAAGTCCTGTCAAGTTTTGCAGATCTATGGGCTTAAGATTGTTTTGACCCAGCCTTTCCATTTGGATTAAGTGCTGCCATTTCATGTAGTTGCATATCAACTGCAGGTAGTCAAAACTTGCTCATTTCTATATTATGTATTCCACATGTTGTCATCTCCATTACAGATTTGTGTGAGTGAGAAAGGCAGATCTGGCCCTGTAATTTGCCATCATGAGAAAAACTGACACCCAGATGCTCTTGTTCTTAACAGTGAAAGAATTTGGGATATTTGAGAACTTACAGCCTACTAGAAGTAATTAAAACAATAAACTCCCCAACAGCAATATGCAAGAGGACAATGTTACTAGGGCTAGGAAATTTCTTCAGAAGTCTTTGCTGTAACTTGTGCAGGAAGAATGGCAAAGCTTAAGGTCCTACCAAAAATATGCAAAAATAGAACAAAGTACATAATTTTAAATAACCACACTTTTGATGATTACTCATGTGCTTGTTTAAGAACAAATATAAGAGGGACATTTTACAAAGGTATGTAGCAATAGGACAAGGGGGAATGGCTTAAAAATGAAAGAGGATATTTACATTAGATTTTAGGAAGAAATTCTTTATTGTGAGGGTGGTGAGGCACACAGAGAAGTTGTGGCTGCCTCATCCTTGAAAGTGTTGGTGGCCAGACTGGATGGGGCTTGAAGCAACCTGGTCTAATTGAAAGTGTTCCTGCCCATGACAGAGGGTTGGAATTAAATGATCTTCAAGGTCCTTTTCAACCCAAA
>VWYI01016339.1:0-18887 GCA_013399455.1 Anthoscopus minutus | reverse complement strand
GCCTCACCACCCTCTTGGTAAGAATTTCTTCCTTATGTCCAGTGTAATCCTCTTCTGATTTAAAGCCATCCCACCTATCAGCACACACCCTTGTAGCAAGTGCCTCTCCAGCTCTCTTGTAGGTTCCCTCTAGGCACTGGAAGGCTCTGAGGTCTTCCCAAAGTTTCTTTTTCTGCACGCTGGACAATCCCAATGCTCTCAGCCTATCTTATAGGAGAGGTGCTCCTGACCTCTGAGCATCTTCACAGCCCTCCTCTGGACTTGCTCAAACAGGTCCATGTCTTCCTTCTGTTGGGGCCTCAGAACTGAACACAGTTCTCCAGGTGCAGTTTCACCTGTCCAAACCTGCTGTTTATGATTCTTTTGATGCAGCCCAGGTTGGCCTTTTGGGCTGCAAACACACTTTGCTGGGTCTTGTGCTTCTTGTCACCCAACACCCCCACGTCCTTCTCAAGGCTGTTCTTGATCCATTCTTTGCCCTGCCTTTGTGCTTTGAATTGCCCTGATGCATTCGTAGAACCTCACACTTGACCTTGAACTTAATGAGGTTCACACTTGCCCACCTCTCAAGTCTGTCAAGATCCCTGCTGATGGCATGTGTGTTGACTACACGTACAGCTTGCTGTTGGCAAACTTGCTGAGTTGCTTCTTATTTTTTGTGTTAACATAAAGTCACATTATCAATGCACACTTAAAAAAATATAAAAAAATAAATTCTCAAAAAAAACCCCAAATCAAAAAAGAGAAATTCTGCTGCTAAATAATAATACTAGGTTATGCAGCTCTTATATATATTTATGACATAGAAATCATCTATAGATATGAATGGATAACTTTATGTAGCTTATCACAGAATGTTAATAGTGGTAATTATGCAGCACAACTTACCAAGGATCTGGATATCATCAATTTCAAGAATTCTTATATACAGAATGATTAAATAAAAAGAAATATATTAATGAGGAAATTTCCATATTCATTTAATATTTGTTCAGTTATTGAATGATCAACAATCAAATATGTCTATAAACCATGCTGCTGTTAAGTATCTTATTCCAAGTAACCTTCCCGTGGACATGTTTTTCCTTCACTGAGGAAGTGAAAATTACCTCTTGACTAAGAATGTTATTTTTCAGCAGTTGTTTCGAAAATTTTTGAGAACTATAATTGACCTTGTAATAAGACAGGACATTTTGAACAATGAAATTTATTTTTCTTTTACATGAAATGAAAGAAAGCATAAAAAGGTGGCAGCTGCAGAGTCAGTTTTGTCAAAGGGCAGCAGAATAATGTTTTCATGTGTGAATAATATCTCTCTTGATGGGACTGGGACCCTTTCTAACTTTTATGTTCATACTCTAGCCACTGTTATGTGATGCAGACTCAGTTTAACAACTAATATGAATACTGCTGCTAGCATCAGTAGAGAACAAAACCACAGAAGCTGTCTAAATTGGTGATTACTGGATTATTAGTTGTGTAATACACTGTGCAGTCATGAGGACCTACAAGTAACTAGAACAAAGTTAGTCATATGTAACTTATTTAGTGGTCACTTCTTGAGCAACATACTTTGGTAGAAGAGGAGTGATGGGATATTATCATTCTCCGGGCTGGTACAGATTTTTAAGGTAGCCCAATATAGTGTGACCTCACAGCTGAACAACCATGTTCTTCCTTTGCTGGAGGGGTCACTTTCTGGGAATTGTCTCAGTAGAGTTTCAAGTCACAGCTGTGGTGGTTGTGAATTTGTCAGGGTAATTTACTTTAGTCTGGGTGATTTTGTACTCAGATATAACATTCATGTTAGCAATACAGGTGGTTACCTGAATGATAGGAGAGATGAAAATAGAGAGGGTAATGTACAGCTGTATCTCCTCTTAAAAACTAAGAGAACATATTTTCATATGAGGAATAGGAGACATAATACAGAGAGGAGGAAAGGTAGAACATAAGAGGGTCTAGATCACAGAAGTTGATATGTTTTTCTTTAATCTCTTTCATATCTTAACTGCCAGTTTGATAGATTTACATTTCAATCCTGAGTAGGTTCTGCAATAAGAGAAAATACAAACAGAACCAAGATCTCCTTGTATAAAAACCTCACAAAATCTTAATCCAGAAAAAAGACCTGTTACCAAGGTTTTCTAAAAAATTAGCTACCAGCTACTATGTAGGAATCATATGACATGCAATGAGTATTTTATGGTGGTTTGATCACAGACCCACAGGATCATCTGAAATGACAGCTGGACATTTCAGTGAAATTATGTGCTGTGTGATGATGCGCTGGAGGTGTTTTGATCTGAGACAAAATGCTACTGGCAGGCAGTTGTCAACATCTTAATAGTATGCTTATTTGATAAAAACAGAATGGAAGGAAAAGCAAAAGTACAGTTGTGGGTTGATATTCCTGTACTGTACTGTTAGTACCCCCTAAACTGAAAAAAAGATAAAACATAAAAAAAACTTTACTTGTATCTATAAAAGAGTTTAAGAGTGGGACTGGATTGATGAAAGGCATGGGTTAGGGGGGAGACTATAAGTGGATTCAGTATAATCAAAGTATGGTCTAAGATGAATCTTGTGTAGTGAGTGATCTGGTACATTTTGGCCTGAGGGACAATGCAGTGTAGGCCTGCCTGAGATTATCAAGACCAAGTTCATGCATGTACTTGTTCTGCTAACACACTTACAAATTCCTTCCCTAGCATTTGTTTTGCTGTAAAAGCAAACAGCATCCCAGAAAACACTCAGACATGGTCTAGGCTATTGCAAATCAGGAGTAATTTCCAGTGGTTTTGTTCCTGGCTCAGGTGTGGCCATTCTCTTTTAAAGAAGGTTTAGGTATGTGGATGTGGGTCATACTGGGTCATGTGGCCTCTGGACCAGATAGCCAAATCCTGCTCTTTATCACAATCCTTAACTGAGTCACTGGATTTTGATATTTTTACAGTCATGGAACAGATGATAGACTGGTATCTACATCCAAGACATAATTTATTCTGAGAGTATATATGTAAGGGTTATAAATAGTGGTCTGCTCTTTGGTGTCTATGCCTTCCTTTAATCTCAGTCAGTCAGTTAATAGGGAGTCAACCGCTGGGCAATTAATTTCCTTAGCTGACATATATTTATTGTGGGTCTACTCAGCACACTCAGAGCCATCCTTCTAAAAGAAGTTTGATCTTCTGAAAGATAATTGAAAGGCAAAGGAAAAAAGTCTTTTTATACCTAGGGATGACCCTGAGTGAAAATTCCAAATCTAAAACTCCTTAAACTGTACAGACTGTTTATGTGCATTCTTTTCAAAGGACGTTTCATCAGAAATATTGTCTTATCCTTGGAATGTCACTTAGAGAAACATTTACCCTAAACAAATAGTGTAGCACACTTGTTTATGTTGACACACTATTTCAAAAAGCATCTTATCTGATAATTAATAATTTTACTTCATTCTAGTAATAATAATATAATTATTATTATTAATAATAATAATAAAATATTAATAATAGTAATAATAATTTAAAAAAACACTCTCTTATTTAGTAGTCATTTCTCCTGCCTGTGTTCTCAGAGCTTATAGAAAGCATTTACTGTTTTAAAAACTGGCAGCTTAAATCTAACACAAACCCAAGTGGCACTAACAAGAAAATTGTTTCCATTTGTGAAACCTATGGTAGTAATTGCTCCTGACTCCAGAGACATTCCCTAGGCAAAAGCAGTAATGATAATTTGGTAGCTTTCTTTTAAGTAGACTTCGTTTACAACAGCTAGCAGATATTTCTGCCTTCAGGGCTGAGGAGAGGTTTATGGACTACAGTAATAACTTCCTACTTTAAATTTTTCAAAAGTGGCTGCTTTAGTAGTGAGCAAAACCCACTATGTTTTCCAAATGGTATTTCTTAGTTATCAACAACTATCTTTATAAACTCTGATCTTTTATGAGGCTCCCAAAAATACACAAGACAAAACTCTTGTCAAAATTCCCAGAGATTATTAATTAAGTTTCATATTAGAAAAATCATGAAATCATTAATGTTGGAAAAGTCCTTTAAGATCATCAAGCCCAGTTTTTAACCCAGCACTTTTAACAGATTATTTCTTAAAATTGGAGCAAGTATAGTAGGGATGCCAACCTCCTGCAGCCCTTTATGTAAAGCAAGTACAATTTCTATACTTTCTTTCCTTGAAAGTATAGTCTTTAGTTCCTTTACCAGTTCCATTGCTGAACATGCCTTACCACCTTAATGTCCTTTATTTGTGAGTGTCCCAAAGATGAACACAAGATTTGAAGTGTGGCCTCACCAGTGCCAAGAGCAGAGGGACAATCACTGCCCTGGTGCTGCTGGTCACCCTACTGCTGGTACAAGCCAGGATGCCACTGGCCTGGGCCTGCTCTATTTCCATCAGGAAATGATCAAGCTTAGAAATTTCCATGCTTGATCACGTCACTGCTGTTGATGACAACAACTTTTTCCTTTATTTTTTACTGCATAAACTGGAGCATCAGAGAGTCTTACTTGAGGAGAAAAATCAAGTTGTAAAGTGCAATGTAGAGCAAAAGTCTCTGAGTTAAATAGTTTATAAAGCAATATTAGGACCAATAGACAGTTAACTGATGCTTTTACCCCTTTTTAAGAACTCACGTGTTAAGAGATTTGGACTTTTTTAGGATCCTAGTTGAGGTTGGTGATAAAAAAAATTATTGGATTGGCAAAGGATCTTAACATAATGTGTAAATCTGTACCTGTTCATAAAAAAAAATGTGAATTTGAAATCTGGCTTTGAACTTACACTTAAAACTTTTCAAATTAGACAAAAAACTTGAATATTACAATTACACAGGAGCTGGAGTCAATGACCCTTTTGGGTCCCTTCCAACTCAGGATTTTGCAAGATTCTATGATGGTGATACACTTCTACTTTTTGGAAATCTGGTCCTAGGTCATCTTTCCCATCCACAGAAGTCTTCATTGAGAAGGTGGAATGTTTGTTACTCATCCCTGCTGCAGTCTTCACTTACTACTGAAAACTAGGTACAAGTATATATATCAAATCTTTGTGATGACTAACCTTTGAGTGGTATTTTATAGTACTTGTGCTAATATAGCAAATTAAAAATTGCTTTGTAAATAGCATAAAAAAGATGTAAGACTGAAGAAAAATGAGAACAGGAATATAAAACTTAGTCTAGAATATGATCTGCTTATTTTATCAAAACCAGTGTATTAGAAATTTTGACACTGATTTATAAGAACCAAACCAGCTAACAATCTACATTGCAAGAATTATTGATAAAAACAGTGCAGAGAGAAATCTTAACATCCATCCCTCCCCTCATTAAAAGACAAGTGTAGGAGGCTCACAAATGAGTGGAATGAAGCCCAGAGTGAGTAAATTAATTAATAGACCAATGTAATTGCTAACTGTCATTTGCTCCTTTTTTTTCTTTTTTCATGATGTGTATAATCTTCCCAGCTCATTGTGTTTACTTGTCTTCTCTTCTTATATAAATAAACACCATGGATTCTCAGTTCTGTAAATATATTGAAAAAATATTTTGTGCATCTCAGTGTTTTCTGCTGGAAAAACGGATTATTTCTTGAAATTGGAGTGAGTATAGTCGGGATGCTTACCACCTGCAGTCTATTTTGTAAAGGAAATACTGGAGAAATAATCCTTTCAAGGAAAGGACATAGAAATTGGCATTTTGTATCTTTATACAGCAGTATTTTGTGCGCTGTTTTGTCTTTGTCATGTACTTTTTTGTTAAGTACAAGTGCATAAACACTGGAATTACAACTGAAGAAATTACTAATTCCAAGAAAATTATCAATCCATATCTCAACAAGGTTTGTGCCTTATATTCATTTGGACTTAGAGATAATAGAAGACAACATTTGAATTTTTCAACTGTATAATGCCTATAATTTTCAGAGCAAATTAGAAAGACTGAGACACTAATTATTAAAAATTTTAGTTCTAGAGACAACCTTTAACAAAACTGTCTCAGTCTTCAATTTTTTTTACTACAATAAAAGGGATGTAATGGGGAATATTTGAAACAGATCACAGTGACACCAGTTACTTTCTGGTAACTGGTGTAATATATATGGGAGAATATGGCTCAATTTTCTACTTTCTTCCTTTTACTTCAGTACCTCAGAGAATTTCCTAATTGCTCATCCTGTTGAATGGAAATCCTTAAATGAACTGTTTGTGTTGCAGCCAAAATTATTTCTTCAAAGTTAGCACAGAGGGATCAGCAACACACTGTTTTCAGAAAACTTATAATAATATAAAAGTTACTGATATATTATGTATTTATATATTTAACAACTGAAAGAAAAATTCTGGCTGACTTGAAACAGAATTCTAGAGGTAAAATAGTTCTAGTTTGTGAATTATCTATAGGAATAAATCAGTGTTCTCTGACAGCCTACTCTGAGGGTATTGAATAAATGTATGCTGAATGTATTTACTATAAATTTTTCAAATATATTTACTATATATGATATATATTTATTTTATTGTGATCTCTTCTCCTTGATACTAAATTATTAAAAAGCCATTTGCTTCATATTAAGTAATTGAAGCATGAGAGAATTTCTCATTGGTATTGTAGGTATGTCATGTTAATATTCATGGCTGTGAATCTTAGCTGTGTCTTTTTCAACTCTTGACATAGAATTGGGGCTCCTTCAGGACTGTTTTACAGCTGTGGGTTTGCTTAAACTTGTGAGGACTCATTTTGATGGCAGCAATTCACCTTACTCGTCATTCCTCTGTGCAGTCCCTTCCTCATTACTGTCAGTGAATTCTGGTGTCTTCCTAAGCTTTATTTTCCTTAGTCTGGAAAATTACTTATTTATGCCTTCTTCTTCACCATTGGTTTATTATGTCTTTTTCTATACAGGTGTTAGAGAATGAACCTCTAACACATCTGTGAATTACCAGGTTGCATTTTCACTTTGTTCTGTCTCAGGATGCACCCCTATGGTATCCAATGTAACTTCAAATGTTACATATGTCAGAATCATCCACATTCCCTAAGTGTTATTCTGGATTTCTTTATTAATCTCCAGTGTATTTCATTTGACATTTTTGTTCAGGAAGACTACCATATGTTATCTGTGTTATTTTTTCCCGGTGTGTGGTGTATGAGAAGTTATTTAGTACTCTGCAAAAGAAAAAGTGCAAAATTGTCAGCTTAAAATCTTCTGTTGTTCCTGTTGTTCATTTGGACTTGCATACTGTGGGTGTCACTTGGGGGCTGTTTTGTTGCTATCTATAAAAAGACCTGCCTTTTACAAATGAGAACATTGCTACATGACAGTACATTGAAAAATTCAGATGAAGATTGAGTACTTGTATTTTTATCATGAAATATCTACATGATACCAGTGGCAGTCAAGCTACCTTGCTGGGCTGACCTTATTCATTTTACCTCCGAGTGGATTTGCAATTTCTTGTCCCTCCCTCGGTTTCTGTGTTGGTAAAGGAAAGTGTATAAAAAATTCTTACACTTACCTTTTAATTAGTGAAGACATCCTTGGTGTTGAGCTGTGAGAAACTGGACTAAAGACAGTATAATTCAACTTTCAGAATCTGCAGCCACTGATATTCAAAAAATGAGGGAACCCCACAGTCTGGTTTGTCAGATACCCTGAAAGGAGTAATGCTACCTCTGGAGAACAGCCTGCTTTTCCTCTCCCTACCTTTTTCCTCAGACATACTGGTTTATTGCTGAAAGTGTTCAGGCAGTGCTAGCAAAGACTGAGTAGGAATACTTTCAAGGAGGTTATGTTTTCTTCTCTGCTGTATCTTGGGTGGGTCAGAAAGCCTCTGGAGATTACCAGTGGCCTTTTGCTTCTAACTCAGCTTTGCAGCTCTAGCTTATGAAGTCATTATAGACAGTGAAACACTGCCAAGTTTTATAAATTTTGGCAAAACTTTTTCAAGTTAATTTGTCTTTGCTTCCACTTGCAACACAGAGTCCTGAAATTTCTTGATGTTCATCTGCTTAGAGCTCAGAGTATTAGATGATATCATTTAAGGCTAATGTCAATAAACAAAAGGATTTGTGGGGATCAGGGGAGCTGTGGCAGGTGACATCAAGAAGTTAAGAATTGATAATAGCGTATCCTGAGCTGGCACTCACAGCACCTTCCATGGTGAGTGATGACCCCCTGGACCTAATGGGGAACCCAGCAATACCAATCGGCCCAAGGAACTGCCTCTTCTGAATGCCTTACAGAATACAGGGTACAGGGACTATGATGGGATGCAAGGTGAAAAGGGTTTTGAGATTCTGTGATATTCATTATCAGGTGCTTTAAATTTGGGAATTTTGGGATGATGTGGTACTTTTATAATGGGATGTTTAGTCAATGGAAAATAATAAAATAAAAATAAAAATAAAAATAAAAATAAAAATAAAAATAAAAATAAAAATAAAAATAAAAATAAAAATAAAATAATAAAAATAAGGAAAGGAAAGGAAAGGAAAGGAAAGGAAAGGAAAGGAAAGGAAAGGGTGGGGCTTGACTGTACTGGGATAAGTGTGGGTAATAAAAGGAGAAAGGATAAAGGCCTTTTGACAATAAAGGGGATTGGCCTGTACATTTGTCTGGCTAAGTCTTGTTCTTTATAACTGCAAACTCTTTTTATTTATTTTTTCCCCCTTCTTATATATGTGGATGTTACAGAAATTTAACCTGGACTGGTTGGTGATAGACTAAGACATCTATCTGATAACCAGCAAATGAGGTGGGACCATGTGCCTCAGAGGCTTGAGAACCTGAGGTTACAAGAAGCCAGGAAGACCAGATCTTGGGGATGGCTACTGGATAGATTGAATGTCCGGAAAAGTTTCTGGCAAGATCCCCAGTATTCTACTAACACACTTTGGTTTGATCAGCCACAGAGAGAGGCCAGGGCTGAGCCTTTCACACTATTTGTGTTTGTGTGGATGTTCTTTCTGTTTACATGGATGTCACAAAATACACTTAATTCTCTCTGTTTTGGTCTGCATTTTCAGCTGTGTGTTTATAGTGTGTATGTGCATACAATCACATGTGTACATGTTGAGTTTAGCCTTGACACTGCCTGGACCTGGGGACAGGGCACTGCCTCTGCCCCATATCTTCATGGCTAGGTCAGAATTACCTTCTGGGTCCTGCCAGCTCCTGTCTTGGGCAGTCTCTAATACAGAGACACTTAAAAAAATAGTGTATGTCCAGCAAGTGTGATCTGCTTGTAATTCACAGCCCTGGGAAAGTAAAAACCCTCACAGTTCCCATTTAATGCAGTTCGAACAAATGTATTCCATTCATATTCAATTTTTAACTCTATTTCTTTTTTTCTTTTAAATGGTCTCTACTGCTACTTGAAACAAAGTATTATAAACTCATGTTGGACAAAATTCAGGTGACGAGGCCAAACAGGAATAAACCCATGATCTGCAACAGAAATAGAAAGAAACAGAAACACAAGTATGGTTAGTTTTTTAATGGTGTAAATCACTTTTCATAAGGCTGCAGCAGATACAAATCTAAAAAGTCTGAAATTTTTTGTTGTTTTTTATAAAATGTAAATAAAGTTTGGACCATTTCTACTTAGCTTGTTCTTTTTCTGTCTGTGTAGAGCTCACAGGGTCTGGAGGTCATGTTACCAGTGTGTTTTTAAGCTTCACACAATTACCCTCAACCCTGTAAAGCATTGCACAGCAGGAAAGTATTTATGACTTGTCACAATGAAAGCTGCTGTCTTCTGCAGCCCTACAGGAGTCCAAGTATAATGCAGTGGTTATGAAGAATATGAAGGCACAATGTAGGAATAACATATTTAAACATAACATTACTGTGTCTTTGAACATAACTTTTTGCAATCCATATTTTCCTCTCAGAAGTTAAGCTGCATGTGTCCTCGGCAGGTTGCTGAAGTAGAAATCCTATTTATCTACTACTATTATTTTCTTAGCAAAATTATCATCTTACATCCCATTATTTGGAGGGATTATTAACCTTAACTACTGACATGCAAGGGCACTTCACAAGGTATTACTCACTTATTTCTCATGCTATCCAAAAAAAACAATTTGTTTTAATTTTTTTTCAAGTACAAAGTATCACATAGTCTTACATTAACCTCAAAGTAATTCTTCATGCAACAGAAGTTGTTCAGGTTATATATATATATATATTGAAATGGATATATATTCACACCATGTGAAAATAAGAAGCCATTAAATTGATCCAGCATATCAGAGATGGATACTTTGCTCAATAAAATAGTCCTGACATTATGAGCCAAACAAGTGTTGGCATGATAAATGTGGAATTTTAGAGTCGCTTAATGTCTTTCGAAAAACATTTTCCCACCAACAATATGACTTTCATTCCTCCAATAAGAAATGTGAAGGGGATTAAAAATGAAAATTATATAATTAAAGGTGAATGTAATAAAGTGTATTCTCAATTGCTTTTCCCTCAATTTGACATTATCTTTTTTATGCCTTTCTGTTTACAATTTTGCATAAGTGCAAGTGGATCACTTTTTAAAAGTGATTTCTTGGTTCTGTGTTTTGAGTATTTTATATTAAATACCTGTCATAAAACTGTTATTTCCTTCTTTTTTTTTTTCTCTGAGAATCTAATGAACATCTGTCCTTTGAAAATCTGTTATTTTAAAACTGTAAACCCCAAATTATGATATACTTTTAAAGTATCGGGATGTGTGCATTTCTTACACTAGTTTTGATATAATGGAAACTCGTGAGTATTTCTTTATGTGTCTCTGTAGAATCCATCATGCCCATGATTGCTATTTATTTAGCATCAGAATGCATCACATACTGACAGTTTATCCAAGCTGTCATTGTTTTACAACTGATCAAGTAAATATCTTACAGTGCTAGACTCTCTTTAATTTACAGGCAGATAGGATATCTGTTAGTGGTTTTGTCTTAGCACACCAACAATTTTGGATCTATATTGCCTGTCATTTGATTAATTATGTACCTAGGGCAGCTGGTCATAGAAATTTTCCACCTTTTCCCTTTAGTGCTTGTATTCATCCTTTACAATTAGCCATAGTCACTTGATGGTTGCATATGATGAAGTCAGCAAAGCAAATCTCATCAGGATGTTAAATACTGGGAAAAATAAATCGAATTTTGTTTATCCAGTAGTATACATAAAAGAAATATGACAAAGACATTTTTGAAATTAAAGTTTTATTACTTTGTTAACTTGGGAGATGTACTATTTCTCCATTAAAATGCAATGACATTATTTGTGTTAATGACATTGATCGTCTCCTCTTATCACCTCCTAATTAATAACATTTTTTCATATTTTTCTTAAATATATCTTAAATTAACAATGCAGGATTCAGTCATGGTTTGTTTTGGTTTTTTCTGGCATATGTATTATGTTTAAAACTGTTACAAGCTCAGTGAAAAAACTCAACATTTTTCCTGTGACTACCATACTGACTGGGGAGCATTTTGCAGTTTACTCTGGTCTACCAGAGTACACTGGTTCTCTGGTCTTACATTAGCAGCATCATTTTGTGAGCTTTTGGGGCAGTGTGTGTTTACTGGTGATCAGGGAGGTTGCTAAAGGTGAGAAGGAAAACTATGG
Organism: Anthoscopus minutus; assembly: GCA_013399455.1. Classification (NCBI taxonomy): domain Eukaryota; kingdom Metazoa; phylum Chordata; class Aves; order Passeriformes; family Paridae; genus Anthoscopus; species Anthoscopus minutus. The sequence goes on along the minus strand of VWYI01016339.1, from coordinate 7,239 downwards.
TTGAAGGCAGTGCAAACTCAGGGCTGATGTGAGGCAGTGCTGCAGTAAGCTGTGTCCCATCCTGTGCAGGGAGAGGCACCATGGGCTCAGGCAGCCAACCTCTGTTTGTAGAGCTCACCTCGCCCAGGGTGCCATGGGTGCATGTGTGAGCCCGGCTCATCTTGGTGTCTGCCCACCAAGAGCATGTGTTTAGCTGTGCCTAAAGCTTTAGATGATGTGCTAGTCCTGGATGCCTGACCAATATGTGCCAATATGTGAAATGCAGCTTGCTTCAGTGCAAACCTAGAGAAATTTGAACTAACAGTAAGAAGGAAAAGGGTGAATTATAATAAGGCTTTTGTGTTGAAAACATTTTCCTGGTTGAAAGCACTGGTTTTCAAATATTTGAATCAGCTTGCTGGTTTCTACAGCTCTGTAAAATTCTGCTAGATATATGATACCCATGCTGACAGAAATGAATATTTAACCAGTCTCTCTCTTAGTTGCCACACATGACCCGTCTGACTTTCACTTAAAAATTGAAATGCATTACTCCTTAAAAAGAAGAATCAACATCCAAACCCATATACATATACATAGACCTGAGTACATATACATGTGCACCCTTGGGTTTATCCAGCTAGTAATTTTAGGAGGAACTCCTAGGGATTAATCCAAGACAATCATACAGCCAGGTGCTTTCTTTTTATTCTGAGATGTCCCTGGAAAGACCCCTACAAACTATTCATACTGCCTTTCTCTGTGATTATGACATACAGTACAACATTCCTACATGATGCCAATGGAGCACGGAATGTCTCAATAGGAAGATGTAGATGACTGCAAGTAATTTGACCTTAACAATACAAAACCCATCTATAATCTGCTTTACTCTCAGAATGCTTTGCAAAAATAGGGCAGCATTTTTTCCCTTGAATTTACATTTTTTCCCTTTAATACTTCCTTTCCTTTCAAAATTTTCCTTTTGTATTTTTAAATAAAATGGTATTGAAATCCTCCAAACACCTTATGTGCTCTTTAAATCAAAATGGAAAAGGTTTGTATTTCTGTAATGTATTTGCTTTTGAAAAATATAGTGCTCCTAAAAACACTATAATAAATATTTTGAAAGCTTTTTTAAACTTTATATTTTCTGTTCCTGAATGAATTGTTTTGTGAACAGATAACATTGGTGTGAAGACTAAAGCTCTTAAATCAAATTTTTGTAGCACAGATTTGTATATGCTCTTTAAAATTTTATTACCTGCAAGGGATAACAAAGCTTCAAATATTAATATGATTTTAATATTACATAGAAAAAGACAGAAGGTTAAGATGCTCTTATACCCTAATATAATTCCTACAAAGTAAGAAATGGTTATGGATTGTCAAGGCTTGATGTAGCTAGTGGCACATCAATGAAAAATACCAAATCTGAATGCAACGGCATGAAGAATGCTGAGTTACTCTTTCATTATTCACTCCAATCTCATAACTTCAGTGACACACAAGGCATGAAATACATTGTCAAAAATATATAGTTCAGAATACAATGCCATTAAATATTTTATCCAATTGGCAACAGTGCTGAAAAAGTCTAAACATTAAACTGAACCCTATTCTTAAAAAAAAATGACATTACACTGTGCTTTCCAGCTCCTTCTACAGAATAAAATATTCTGTCAGCAATTTCTTTTTAAGTAAAGTGAATCAAGTCTCTCTCTTTTTTTCCTCTGTGAATATGCTACAGAGTCTCTACCTCTAGGTAGAGTCTAGTCTCTACCCTAGGACATAAAAGGAAACTACTTTCTGTGACTGCTGACATGCAGATATGACTTCTAGTAAGCAATTTTTTTCTTATAAGGTAAATTTAGAGAGTTTTCTCAGTGTGATAAACAGTAAGAAAATTCTGACTTGCACAATGTGATATCTGTCCATGCAGGGGAGCGATTACACACACACTCGTAGTTCAGGATTTCCTTATTTCCTCAGCTCATAGTGAATTAACACTACTCTGTTCTACATCAGTTTCTTACTATGTATCTTTGTCTTTTAATCTTTTTTTAATCTTATTTTGCCAATTAAAGTTGAAACATCTAAAGAACTGCTTCGTTATCTTTGAGTAACTGCCCAATATTTTCTTTCTCTTCTACCCTCTTTTATGTCACTTACACTTGTGTGAATTATGGTCATCTGCATATTTTAAAAGATTGTCCAGGAGCTCTTTAAAGACTACTTTGCATCCAGTTCAGACAGAGAACAAGATAATAGTCCATTTTCATGCAAGTAAATAACTAGATTCCTATAAGTCTATAGTCAAGATAGGTTATGTGCAAAAGAGATTTTTAAGAAAGGTCTTAAAGGATAGTAAGACAAGACGACTTATGTAAGTTTAGGGAGAACTTTACCCAAGTGGGAAAGATAATGTCAGAAAAAGGATTTTGCCTGAAAATCTGTTCTCAATACTATGTAGAATGTCCAGTTCTGACTCCTCTGCCCAAACTTACATTAATATGAATGTGAATTTATATAACTTGATATAACCCTATAATTTGAACTCATATAATCTTTTAACACATAGGAAGAGTTCCTAACTTAACTTCTCCTATAACCTAAAGTGCAGTCAGTTAGTACTTGGCCAGAGAAAACCAGAAACTGTTCAGTTATGTAGCTGGTCATATATAAAATATGTGTGATATACAGGACACATATAAGTTGCCAGCATGCCTCTTCTGGGGAGCCTTGTCTATGGGCTGAGGTTGCCTCCACAAAGGAATTTGCAGAGAGAACTCGTGTTAACACCCCTCAGATGCTCACTGTCATCCTGCCCAGGAGCTTTCTCTTTGAACTTTACCCAGTTCCAAGGATCCAAACATATTGCTTCAAGTTGTTAATGTAATAAAATTATAACACGGGTCTTCTCTTGTACTAGCTACTATCTTTTTATCACTCCTAAAATGTAGGCTCTGGTGTCTGCTTACAGGGACATGTAGTGATAGGACAAGGGGGATTGGTTTTAAGATGAAAGAAAGCAGATTGGATGTTACAAATGAATTCTTTACTGTGAGGCTGGTAAGACACTGGAACAGGTTGCCCAGAGAAGTTCTGGTTGCCCCATCCCTGAAACTGTTCAAAGCCAGGTTGGATGAGGCTTTGAGCAGCCCGGTCTAATGGAAGATGTCCCTGCCTGTGGCAGGGACGTTGTAACTAGATGATTTTAAGATCCTTTCCAACCCTTACTTTTCTTTGTTTATATGATCTCAAAGCCACAATTTCTTTCATTATTCTCATTTAATGAGTTTTTGCTTCCCAACTGCTAGACATAATGCATATTTCGATGAGTTTGAATTAGTCTAAATCATTGATTGTGAGAAGGCTGATAACAGGGGGGAGAATTGGGGTGCATGCAATAGATCATATGTTTTTAAACTAAGGGTGACTTTGATAGCAGCTTGTTTTGGTGGCAGATATAATCTTTATTAGGCAATGATTGTCTAGCTGGTGTATTGTTCTACATGTATTACTCTGTTAATAAACCACATGTTGCTGTTTCTGGGCTCAGAAGCTCTTGATTAGTACTCAGCAAGTGAAAGACCTTTTGGGGGCTTGGGAGTGAACTTTAGTTCAAAATTTTTGTAAGCTTTTTTTGCTTATACAACCTTTTGCCAGGTCAAAAGTGTGCAAGGGAGATTATGAGAAGCTGACATTTATATTGTTTATGGAGGGATGAAAGCTAGTTTTAAACAAATATCACTCCAGCCTCTCTGTGGGAATCTATTGCCTATGCAGACATGATAGGTGCATGGGGCAAGAATTTCATTTCACTACATCAGAAGCAGTGAATTCCTACCTTGTCATTGCAATTTTTCATGTGTTTTCAAGTCTCTCTGCTTCCAATATCTAAGTAAACTCCTCTTTTCAACCTATTGCTACAAGCTGCCAAAGAAAGCAACACACCTCAGCTGAGATTCACACCTAATGAAAACATAAAAGCTTAGAGTTAATAGGCACAGATGTTGAAATGGGTGCTTTACAAGGGGCTCTGCATGCTGAGACAATGACATGAAATTGCTTTTATCTTCTTTGTGGTCTATCTTGTCTGTAGTCACTGAGGAGTTCAACAGGAAAAGAAAAATATTCTGTGGGAGAGTACAACTTCAGTAGCCTTTTTGAACCTGCAGTATCTCCTGAGTCTTCCTAGCTAGTGAACTGTTAAAAAATTCCTATATTTTCTGATCAGATTTTAGACTGGGCTAAATTACTTATCATAGCAGTGCACACAGGACACCCAAATATCAATGTATTTGATATGATTAAAAGTTTGAAAATGAGTATACTTTTCTATAAGCATATGTTAATGATTTTAACATTTAATTTATTTTATGTTTCTGTTTATTCTGTATTTTGTTTCTGCAGCACATCCTGAAATTTTGTTTGGCTATCCTGGAGATGTACAAAAGTAAAGCTTAAAGCTTCTTATCTTCAAATATTCAAATGGATTTTCTTAAACTAACTTCTAGGTATGCCTATGCTTTCATTACTCCATACAATGTGGCCTTCTACTAAAAGTTGTGGTTTGTTTGCCACAGGATGCCAAAGCTATTCCAAGAGTGGGCTACCTGTGTGTTAGCAAATAGCCTGTGTGGTATTTGCCAAAGCTGGTCTGCTCCTCATACCACTGGATACATGCCCTTAGAAAAACAGAGTTACATTTAACCATCAGGCAAGAGGGAGAGGGGATATCAACTGTAAAACTGTTTTTTGATAATAAGCATAGCTTGGAAAGAACTACAAAGCAGGGGAAGTGCTTCTTAAACAGCTCAAGTGTTGCTCCCACCTTAGGATAAAGTAATGTACATTTTGGCTTGTGTATGGTAAGCTACTGAATGCATTTTCTGACATAATTATGTTGTAAGACGATAGGTCTCATCCAGCAAGAGAACAGTGAAGCCTTGTTTTCCTCCTTGATAATTCTAGAAAAGATAGGGCTTTCTGATGCCCTGTGTGTGCTGCTTTTTTATCCAGGAATTTTTTTAACATTGCTGGAACAGAAAGTATGGATGCATCAACCAGATAGTCACAGTTAATGAGAAGTACTAATGAATTAGTAAAACAACTAACTTAAAGAAAAAAAAGAAGGAAAACCAAGCAAACCCCAGTCTATTTGCAGGAATAAGGTTCTGCAAGTTTTGAATGGAGCAGCGTTAAGCAAATGTTAAGAATTTTTTTGAAAATATTATCTGTAAGTATTTTTCCATCCTGTATATGCAAATATTTAGCAGAACATCTACCCAGTAGCAGTATGAACAGTTGATAAAAGCAACACAAACCCTTTTGTTCACAACACAGTTTGCCTTCCATTTGCAGTTTATTATCAGGATAAAATTCCCTCTTGGGCTGTGCCTGCCCCCCTCCTTCCAAAAGCTAACCAAATAATACTGCAGCATGTTTTGCTGATATTTGTAAAACTAAAAAAAAAAGCCACCATAAACAAATAAAAACCAGATAACAATTATTTTTGTAATAGGTCTTTATTACTAATACATTTACAGGAGTGATTCAACATAATACCATGCTCAGGGGACTTGGGTATATGGGTGTTAGCAGAGAGAAAGTAGTTACCCTTTTACCCTTACACTGTTCAACTCAATAAAATGAAATTAGAGTTGTAGGAGGATAACAGGATTATTGTAGAGTCATCATTTCCTGCAGCATTTATCCTTTAAATTTGACCTTTGCAGGAGTTCATTATGCCAAAATTGATAGATCATGCTCATAGGAAAAAGTCATCTGAAACACCCGAGAGCTATTGAGTTAACTAAATAAACAACTCAAGACAGTTAATGTATAGATGTAAAATAGGAGTGTGTGTGTGTATGTGCATATAGCTGCTTCAAGACCTGTCCCAGGTACTTTCTTTTAATTACAATTTGTGAATATAAACAGAAATTTAGTTATTATGGAAACTAGCAGTTTCCTGCTAAAAAAGATAGCAGGAAATTACATATGACCAACTCTTCATAGCAGTGAAAAACCCAGATTATTCCTTTATTTTTTCCCTCCCTCTATTCTTGCTCTAGATAACTGATGAGATAAATGCCTCAGGAACCAAGGAAGACTGATGTGAACCTTCAGGGGGATGGAAATACTGTAGAAAAACAATTCTCTAATCAGTCCTAAGGGGGCTGCTTCCAGGCCTTCAAGGAGTGCCAAGACTGATCTCAACTTTGGATTTGCTTCTAAAGAATCACGGAATATCAATGAAGAAAGTACCTTCCAGCAGTTGTAATATATCAGTCTTTAAAAACCAATTGTTATTGCATTAGTCACTGCATCAAAGATGGGCTTAAAGCCCAAATCAACTTTGCTATGCCCATTCCAAGACATCTCAGCTCTCTGATGAAATAATGACTGTTTCTATCCTCTGGATTCCAAGCATATTGCTGCCCAATTTATTGTAACTAAGCTAGACTGTTCACTTTAATGATTAGATGCTTTTATCTCCTGGTTCTTTTATGATATCTAACAGTCTATCTGAGGTACCAACTTTTAGAGTTCTGTGACCTCTTTAATAGATTCATTCTCTATAGAGATCCTTAATAATTTTTTTTTTGGTGTTTCTTGTTATTCCCTATCTCTCATTTCTAAGGTTGAAATGACAATGTCAAGCTTTAGCATAATCCATCAGTTTATATTAAAGGCCTGGGAGAAAGTTGTCAGCCAAGCAAAGACCTTCAAACCTTAAAAGAATTTACAAGTTCCGTGATCAAAATATCTGAGGCATATTACTGCCTCTCTGCCACCCCACCCTTCAAGTTAAGGACAAAATCCATCCTGGTCCTATAAAATGATGGTGCTGCAAACACTCCTAATGCACTAAAGTGTTGTGGATGCCTTGGAACAGTTTTGGTTTTGTTCCCTAGTGTCACAAGAAAAGAGGATATAACCTATAAACTGCAGTGTCAGTGTGCTGATCAGAGCTTCCTGTGCAGAGGGAAGAGAGACAGAACTCACTGAGTCCACTCTCCTGTCTGTTGCTATCTGGGGTATTGAGCAGTTAATCCTAAGACTGGTTTGGTTTCAACTTCTTCTAATATTTGCTGGTGACCTATAAAATTGATTAATGCTCATTCATTGTGAAAACTATTATCCTTTCAATTTTTGCAGATGAGTAACTTTTTTACACCCACAATATATTGATTCATTTTATATTAACTACAGTGTAGCTCATACCTCCTGTGCTGGTTTGACCTTGGTTGG
>VWYI01016321.1:11791-22899 GCA_013399455.1 Anthoscopus minutus | reverse complement strand
CACATTCTTTAAAAAATAAGCATTATAATGCAGTTTTCTAGATCAGTAGAGTCAATAAGCCATATATAGATATGTAATATCCAAATATGTTACAGTGTAGTGTACCTGCAGCTTTAATATAGTCTTTTCAGAAATGCATGATGCAAGAGGTTATGATCTCTCTTCTGTTTTTGTTATAGCTGTCTGAAGTACTGAGATGGACATCCCAATGTTGCATGAAGCCTGCTGTTGAGATCTTGTCACAGTATTGTTTTGAGTAAACTCTCTGAGCAGTCCATCCTAAGGTAAGGGGATGGGGAAGTTGTTTGCATTGCTGCCTTGCATTGTGGAACAGATGAAATGGTTTGCCATGCTGTGATTATCTTGAGAATAAGCAGTCTCTAGGTGAACACTTCTTTAAACTTGCAGTTGAAAGGCAAACACTATTCCTGAACAATTTTCTTTGTCTGATTATTTTAATAGGTTGTACTTTACAAAATTCTGAATTTGCAACCGAAAAAAACCTGTTTGTCTTACTTTCCTCACAGTTTTATTGAGAAAACAGCCAAAATGGTTGGTGAAGCTGTGTGATGACTGCAGTTCAGTTTCTCACCAGATGGAAAGAGCCCTGAGCGCTCAAGCTGAATATTTGGCTAAGTCTGGCCAGAAATCTGAATCGTGCTTGCATGAATCTAGATCGTGCTTATCTAGATTCATGCAAATTACTCATGTTTAGGCACCCTCTTCTATAGCCCTGAGAAGCCACAACTGACAATTTATTATCACCCATTAAGTCAGATCCCAAACACTATTAGCAGGTCCTAATAACTGCTGTGAAAATTACAAATATGCTGGCATTAGGAACTGGCAACTTTGTTAGCTCTTTCACGGGCAGACTACCTTTTCAATGTATCATTAGGAAGCTGGGAAACTGGAGCTAATGGATGGACTTTCTGCAATTTTCCTCTTTTCTGGCATTCAGTGACCACTGGATGGCACTGAGGTTACTGTCCTCCTCACAAACATATTCTAAGAAGCCTCACATTTTGATTTTAGGTGTTCTGAAAAATTGTCTGGGAGACTGAATTTGCTTTGTCTGCTCATGTGTAAGGCTGGTTGCCTCATCTTATGTAGATTCTTTACAGCCCCTGCTTTGGGACTGCTTACAGCTTACAACAATAATGCTCACTGTACATCTGCCCACAGGTGTGCTTGGAACCTCAGACTTGTGAGTACATGCTGTCCTGTCACACTGGTGGGTGAAGATGATAAGGAGCTTTGATTGCTGCATTAATCCCTAATCTACGTCACTCATACTGGCTACAGAATAATGTCAAATCTGCCAAAGCAGACAATTGTCTTCAGGTACAGGCAGCATCAGAAAAAGGTCACTGATTATCCATCCAGCCATCTTAATGCCCTGAAGATTAATGCTTCCTTAATGCTTCTGAAGATTTCTGATGCTGAAAGCACACAAAATATAGCACAATGTTTTCAGAAACCAAAACACTCAACATCTTAAGGTATTTGTAGATATCTGGCCTTAAAGCTTCTTGTCTGTCTCTGGAGATGTTCTTTGGTGAGGCATTCAGATATGTTTCTAGTGAAAATGCCACTAATCACTTTTTATTATGCTGTCTGAAGGCTTAAGCCACAAACACAGAATTAGCAGGTTTTATGTGTGCTTGATCCACTCAGTGCCACCAGTGTGGTGGTACACCTGGAACTGGGCATGTGAATCCATCTATCTCTCTGCAACAGGAAAAAATTTTTACTGGTTCCATCTCAAAATATGTAGTGCTGACCCAGCAGGATTTTTGGTGCATTTGTCCTCTGGACCTTCTTTATCTGCAACTGTTGATGCCCTGAACAAGTTAACCTGTCTTCTCTTAAGCTCTAGGTTGTGTTTGATTTTGTAATCTAAGCAGCTTTTCAGGGAGATGGCTCTTCAGACTGCTAATGCCAGTTTGATTTGCTTTTGCAGGGAAAGCCAGAGCTGTAGTCCAAGTCCTCTTACTGCAAGGACACAAACAAGGAGTGGGCCAGAAGGAAACACAAGGGAGAATGGTGAGTGAAACCCCTCTTTCATGCTTGTCTTGCTGGCAGGGTAGTGGTCTGGGTGCAACTGCATGGCACCTGGCTGTAATGTCAGGGTGGCTCTGACAGCAGCTAGGCAACAGAGCAGTCTGCACGTGATGGTGTGTTGTTGCTTTAGCTCTGCAGCTCTGCTGAGTGAAAGATGAAGAGTATTCAGAGTCTGAAAGAGCCAGGAACTGAAATACCATTGTGATTAAGGTAACTAGATGCCAAGTGCTTGATCCTTTTAAACTATTTTCAGAATTCTGGATTACAAGGATTGTTCTTCACTGCCCTGTTCCCTCCCTCAGACTTTCAGCTGGTTAAGGGCAGGTCAGAATCAATTTGTGAAAACCCAGTTTGCAATATGCTGGCTTTCAGAAAGGAATTTTAGACTATATATACACAACTAATATTAGAAAAATCTGAACACATAGGGCACCATTTTCTGGTGTGTTTCTACACAGCAGATGCATCTAGGCATGAAACTACATTAAAGTTTTCAATGTCTTTTTCACTGCCAGTTAGTTGCATCCAAAATGAGACGTTAAGGAATTCAAGAAATCTTAATCTGTGCACTCTTAGTTCATGACTTCAGAGATGCTACATGCTTGTTCTTGTTAAATCTGGACATTACTTTAATACAGACAGGAAATTTGAGAGAGGATGCTATTTACTTATTTTTGAAAGAAACTTGGTACTTGTATGTAAAAACAAAATACTGAGACATTTAATAGGCAGATGTGGCCAACACATCATCAGCCATTAATTTGTTTTAGAGAAATAAATGGCAATGGAATATTGAGTTTTTTAAAGTGTCTGTTCTCCAGAGAATACCATAACCTAATTTTAAATTGATATAAACTCTGACAGTTGTTTTTGATTTTGCAAGGACCTCAGCATTCTGCAATCAGTTTGAACTCAATTTTGCTGGATATCCAAAGCCTTTGTGTTCAATGCATTCACTTCAATTCAATGCAACGCACTGTGTTCTGTTTGACATTCAAAGTACCTGAACATAGCCTGTCTCAGTAGCTACTGAAGTTGTATTTGATGTGATAAATAGCTATGCAGCACACAGCCACTGGGATTTAGATGCCCAGAGCAATCTTAACATCATTCTTTGACCCAGTGTGTTTTTCTACTTGATTTCCTCTTTCTGTTTTGACTGTGTCCTTTCAGTGGACACTCACAAGCCAAACAGTTCTCTTTTGTCCAAAGGGTTTGTATTTACATATTTTTGATTCCTGAGAAACTGTGGTGGCTCTTTGGCAAGTAAATGAAAATAAGGATTGCATATGTAAGGATTTTTGGGCAGGAGGGGGAGCAGTCCAGTTTTACTGAGCTGTTGACTCACATGGCTGTCTCTCTTTTTACAAAGCCAACTGCATACAAAAGGGGAGGCTTTTTATGAATCAAGTGTCTCTTAGCTATGGTGCAGTCCTCTTCAATTCTGGATTTGAAAGATATGTTCCACTGTCAGTAATCTACTGTCTCTATGGAAAAGAATCCTTCTAGCTTCTATCCCCTCAAATTTGAAGAATGTTATATTGACAATTTCTGGGCTATGCAAATGTATTTTAAAGCTCTTATATCTCCAGAAGTAAACTAAACATGGTCTTAATTTCTCTAAGTAATAAAACATGCTACTTCTAATCATCAGCAGCTCTACAAGGTGTGAGTGTGGGTGTGTGTGTTTCTGTGGGTGGTGGTACATTAGCTGTTGTGACCTGCAGTAGATAGATGCTGGTTAAGTTCCGTCTGCACACCATCATGTAACCTGAAGCAACTGATGTCTGCGTGGGAAAAGTCGGTGCTTCAAACTTAGCAGCTGAGCTGACATATTCTCACATCTCCTGGGCTCTTCCTTGTTTCTGTATCTAGTGTTGTATGTGCACTGAGACACCTTGTTCTCTGAGCTTGAAAACTGGTATTCTTAAAAACAAACCTCTGAGGTAAAGGTGGGAAAATTCTTAAAGCACTCATAAGCAAAATCCAGGATGAAGCCAAACTTTCCCAAACACTTCTGTACTGTGACAGAACCTCCATCAATAAGCCAATTCATCCAAAGAAGCTGAACTGGGAATGGGCAGACTCTCTGATTCTGCCTAAGCAGCAGCCCTCTACGCAGAGCACCTGGGATGCCAGAACAGAGAGGCTGCACTGCAGTAAAAAGGGTGAGAATGTACGTGGGGAGTGCCATACTGCTGTGCTTAGATGAGGCATAGGATGTGGTCTCTGTGCCCTGTCATGCAAGCAGAGAAGGGGCAGTACAGCAAAGAGAACCCAGGCTCCTGAGGCATGTGAAAAAAAGTTGCAGAACTTAACTAGCATGAATGGTAACCAAATTTAATCTCCACCCTGAAGAGAAATGGTGATGAACTGAAGAGGAACAGAATGCATGTTAACAACTAATATAAAGATGCCGAGGACATTCTTATATAAGGAAGCAGACATCACCATCACCAACATTACTCCCTTCTGTATTGTAAGAAGAAGTGTGACAGGTCAAAGCAGGTGATTCTTGCCCTCCAGACCACTTCTTCTGACACTTCACCACTTCACTTGGAGTTACTATGGATTGCTCTGTGGGCCCCAGCACAAAAAGGATGTGAACTTTTTAGAGTAAATCCAGAGTAGACCACCAAGATGATCAGACGGATGGAGCACCTTTCCTGCGAGGAAAGGCCGAGAGCCTTCTCAGCTAGAGAAAGCATTGGGGTGATATAGCAGCCTTCCAGTACCAGAAGGGAACCTACAAGAAAGATGAAAAGGGAGGTTTTACAAGAGCATGAAGTGATAGGAAAGGAGGAATGGTTTGAAAGAGAAAGAAAGAAGGTTTAATTAGATATTAAAAGAAAATTTTTACCATCAGGTTAGTGAGGCACCAGAACAGGTTACCCAGGGAAGCTGTAGATACCCCATCCCTGGCAGCGTTCAAGGCCAGCCTGAATGTGGCTTTGAGCAACCTACTCTAGTGGTAGGGGCTCCCTGATCATGGTAGGGGGCAAATTTAGACTGGATGGCCTTTAAGATCCATCTCTCCTATCCACCCACAGCTGCTGTGCTAGGGTGTGGCCATGTGCTTCCACAGGGACTCCTGGGGCATGCACAAATTCCACTGCAGCTGCCACCACATGTCATGGCTCTAAAGCTTTTTGGCTGCTGCCATGTGTCATGACTTCCAGAACTGTTAGTGACACAGGTATTTTGTATCCCTTGAATCTTTGCTGGGCACACCTGCCCAGGACTCAGCTGGGGCAGTTCCTTGAGAGGCGCTTGCTTGTCCCCTGCATGTCCTCTTTCCTGTGACAAGTTTTGCATTAAGAGTATAGGAATTTTGCAGAAGAAAAAGTCTGGCATTCCAGCTGGTCCTGGGAGATCAGAGGGGCTGGGTACATCTGGGCTTCATTTCTAATTGTAAAAAAACTAGGGCACTGAAAGTCCAGTCATGTTCAGTGAGAACCCAGGTGCAGAGAGAGTGTGGGTCACACCAGAAATCCAGCCACATTAGCAATCCCAGACTCACAAACAGTGAGGTTCATTAATTCAGTGCTGGAAGTTTGCTCGAGCTCAGTAAGAACTTTCACAAACACAGGCATGTTCCTGCTCAGCCCAAACCTTGTCTGTGATTGAAGCCTCTTCCTGGGAGAGGGAGGGAAAGCAGACAGCCATAAATGGTCTGGCTTTGTCACCTCTGTGTTGTTTACAGGAACTGTTTTTGGCTTGTGAAGAGCAAATCCTGCAGATACAGCGAAAATGATAGCAGATTCTTTAGGGAAATTGGTATGATAGTAGTTTTTGAGACCAAGGTCATGTTTAGAAAACACTACCAGTAACTCTTACTGACTAGTTATTACAGATGGGTTGGAAGGACCTCTGTTTCTGGAAAACTGCTATAGAAAGCAATCAATAGTAGGTCATTTTTGGTTATTCTTCCCCCAAATAATGCTTTTCTTTTGCACTTTTGCTCATTTGATCAGGTCTGAGCATAAACACTGACTGTCACTCTTCCTCTTATCATTGACATTACTGTTGCACTAACTTTACACAACCATTTCTGTAAACCATGATTTTTAAAGGAAATGCTATACGTAGTACATCCAAAAGCCAACACTTATTCTTAAAACAAAAGGTATCTTCAAAGCCAAAGCTGCGGTGTAAGTCAACCTAATCTGACCATTCACAGGACCAAGTTCAACTTTCTTCACCAAAATATTTCTGTTTCATCTTCTTTGTTAAGTTAACCTCAAGTAAAATTCTAAATTGCTTCTAAAACTCTTATTTGACTGCATGTAGCTCTACATCCACAGGAGGGGGCACTTGAATAAAATTTTGAGCAGTTTGCCAAATACATCTCATTTCATACCTCCTTTAGTGCACAGTGGTTCTGTGTGTTGAAGCAAAGAACTAAAAGATGATGAAGGTGCATGGGAACTAAATAGCACATCAAGTCCTGAAGTGTATTGCTGAGTTCTTCTGATAAGTGGATCTTGCAATTTCAGGTCTTGCTCTTGCTTTTGTTCAGCTTAAATATGAACTCTGGATATGGACACTGTGATGCTCAGGACTAGAAACAGAGCTGTGTTCACTGGGGAACTGCAGTGAAGATGTCTCAGTAGAGATCCACTACTCCCATGACATGCTCATCGATCCAAAGCTTATCAAGACCCAGAGCAGATTCCTTTTGTCTGGGTGGGGACAATGCAGAGATGACTGCTGATTTCAATACTTGGACTGTAACACTGAGCAGAGAGAAAAGATTTGATGTAACTAGCAAAACATCTTGCTTTTCTCTTCCATGTTGTCCAGTGCTGGCAGATGTGAGTCTCAGCGTCTTCCAGGGGCCATACAATAGCCCTAAACTGTAGTTTGAATATAACTCTTGTAACAAGAGTACTTAGGTATGGCAGGGTCCTAGAACTGGAAAGAAAAGTGAGGAAGTGGTGAGGGTCCACTATTAAATTTATCACATTACTCTATTCTTGCCAGTGACATATCCATAATAAATTAATTATTTTTCTGCTGCACATGTTATAAACTCCTTATAGGAGAACAGACACATGGCTGGATTGTAACTTGTATGTTACTTCCCTCCTCCCCCCTTGCTTTTATCTTCTCTTATGATACCATGGGTGTCATTTTAAAGCCTCACAGCCTAACTGTCCTCTCTTACAGCTGCAATCAAATTCTAGTTTGCCTGACTGCTAACAGTTCTACCTGTGAACTTCTGGCTGATTGCAGTAAGAACAAAATTGGAGCAGTTTAGGCTTCTCTAAAAATACCACTTCAAGAGATTGCTGAAGAAAGAGTGAGCATTTATTAGGACCAACATCAATGGAACTGGAACCTGAGACAGGGAAGGAGACACCCTTTTTTCTTACATGGGTTATGGGGGAGAAAGCAGGACCTAATTTTCCTGGTCCCAGGCAGATTGGTTGAGCTTAAGCCTCATTGTCTAAAGTTATGCCAAATGCCATTCTGTTGATGTCTTTGATTTCTCACAAGACATTTCATCCTGCTTCAAAGCCCTTGACTATTTGAGAACTATTCAAGGTCAGCTACTGCCCCACATTATATTACTGCTTTTCAGAGAAGGCATCTGCAAAACTGTAGCTACTCAGTGTATCTGTGACAAAGCTAGGAAAATTTTCTTTGATTCTTTTCCTTTCTTGAGAAAGACAGCTGCTTGGCTCCACTGACAGCAATGCAATTTTAATTTCCTGAGACTCCAAAGAGACTATTTCCAAAAACTAGTAAGGACACACTAAGGGATAAAGGATTTGAATTTATTGTCATTAATATAAAGCTTATCTCCTTATTTGCGGCCGCAGACAAGCCTTTCTATCTTGCAGGGTAAAGGAGTACTCATCCTGTTCTCCAACAAGATGCAACTAGTGCTTTTTCCCTTTGTGAGATGTGTAGATTTCAGGAACTGGCAATGGTGAGGTAAACATACTATTAGGAGTGGATCTAATAAAACAGCTGACAAACTTTCTGTGTCAAATCTGCCTTGTGTCCAGCTCATTTGTTTTCTCTGAGACATTTAGAACTTGATGTTCCCAAATGTGTGCCATCTCTCTCTGTATGAGACAGCCAAATATGCAAAGTTGCTATTTGGTATTTTGATTTAATATTGCTTGAGAAGTAGCCCTGGTAGGACTTTTTGTCTTATAAGTATTCACTGCTTGGATCTGCCAAAAAAAGGAGATGATACTGTGAGCAGTAGCAAATCAGAAATAGGCTCTGCCTCAGCTCTGCCTAGGCTTGCTCTGCCAAAGTCTTCAATGTCAGCTCAACCCCTTGTCTCTTGATGGTGATTGCAGTGGACTTCTGGTGAGCTCAGAATAATTAAGCTAAATTTTCAGAGACCAGCCATCCTATCTCTCCTTCTTCTGACCTATGTGTCGGTATAGACCTGAATCCAGTCTCCTCCCTAAGACAGGAAAACAGCTGTCTGTGTGGGTACCAGCAAAATGGCACTCTGTAACTGCAGCTGATGCACCACTAATTGTCAAAAGAAGATATATAGGGACTGGGGGCATCAAAGCCGCTGAAATTCTTGCAGATCTCAGTGCACAGCTCGGCTCAAAGATGATTTTAATGCTAGATTCAAAGGAAGTCTCCTATGTAAATCGAGTAATAGGTCTCTGAAACTGCTCAGTTGGTGTCCAAGCCAATCAGGGCTAGGTTCTGGCCAGAAGGAAAGTTTGACTGAGTTATAATCATAGACACAGGGGTCTTTGAACCTGTTTAAAACCTAATCTTTAAAGCCAGCTAGACATATTCAGCTATGAAAAGTTCATGGACTGTAAGGAAAGAAGACACTTTCTGTGGTAGAGGAGGTCTGAAGCCATGAAACCAGAAGCTGAGATATAGTGGGAGAAAAGCTGTCACCTGCTTGATGTGACATTGGTTCATGCTGTTATCAAAAAGTACCCTCACTTACATGGGCCTTTGCTCTTGGTATTATAGCTTTTCACTGGTCTCAGTGCAGGTGCTTCTGAATGAGGCAACTAAAGGGCCAGGGTTTCAGACACACTTGCCTTAGCTCATACACCTTTGTACCAGAAGAGAGGACAATTGATTAGCCTTTCATCTTCAACCTGGAGGCAAACACAGTGTGATGCAGGGAAGCTTAGTCAGAAATACATTTTTCTTCGGAAGATGTTGCAGCATCTCTGCAGTTCTGAGACTCTCACATTCCCAAATGCAAAAAGCAGAGAGATTTCAAACCCAGAAACAAAAAACTTCAGCCAGCAGCTTTCTCTATTTTGCACCCTTGCTTCCCATCATTTTATTGACTCCTTAAGTCAGAGGTGATGGCACTGAAGACAACAAGGAAGACCTTGGAGAGAAATTGAATGCCTTATAGTGAGTGGAGGAAAGCAGAGTCCAGCGTTTCTGTAATAAAAATTGAACAGATGAATTTTTCTCCTTACCACAGATTGTGTGCTGTTTCCCCAAAAGAAAATAGAAACTAATACTTAATGAAATACCCTTTCCTGTCACTCAGTTCCTCAAGGGCTGTCAAGATCTCCCATTATCCTTTTTCTGGAAGGCAGTCTACAACACAAAAGTTCAAAAAACCCCCTTTTATTTATGTATTTTTCCCCATTGCAGATATCTGAGCTGTTTCGGAGAACAAAACAAAACAAAACCAAAACAAACCCACAAGCCCACAAAATTTAAAAGGAATCTTAATAGTGTCAGTGTTGCTACCACTTGGTTCTACTGTCAAGGACAGAATTAAACTGTAATTGGCTGCAAAAGATAAATGATTTGTTCAGATGTGACTTCCCTCTGTAAACTGGCAGATGATACTAAGTTGGATGTCAGTACTGATCTGCTGGAGGACAGGAAGGCTTTTCAGAGGAATCTGGACAGGCTGATCTGATAGGCTGAGACCAACAGTTAAAGGTTCAACATGAATAAACGTTGGTACTACAGGTGCTACCAGATGCTACACGCTGGTCACAACAACCCCATGCAGTGCTACAGGCTGGGGGAAGAGTGGCTGAAAGCTGCCTGGAGAAAACGCACCTTGAAGTGATGGGTGGCAGTGGCTGAACATGACCCAGCAGTGAGCCCAGGTGGCTAAGAAGGCCAGTGCAATCCTGGCCTGTATCAGCACTAGAAAATAGAAAAAAACCCCTTCTTTTTAAAATTCTCATCAGGAAGACCTTGATGTGACCTTTGCATAAAAAAATAAACCAAAGAAAACCAACCAACCAACCAACTAACTTAAAAGAATTATTTCTTTTGGGAAAAGGAAGGTAGGGAGAAGAGAGCAAAGAGATTGTGGACAGTTGCTATACCTATTTCCATGTGCAAAAGACTGGGAGGGATTGAAAGATAAGATGGTTTTATTCCAAATTGTCTGTACAGAAATAAAATGTTAATTCCTTCATTACTAAAAATATTACCTACAGTAGACAGGGCTGATACTGTCTATTTCCATGGAGACAGACCACTGCAGTATTTTAGAGCTCTGGTTTTGTGGGCAGAGGAATATGCTGTTAAATTAACTAATACTTGAGAAGATAGACATAAATCCTCACTACATATTTTGGGAATTCCATAACCTTAAGGCAATGCAACTAGAACATTATAACAGCATCCTCTGGCCTGGTAATGTCAGTGACACAAATATCTAGAAATGGTGTGAGTGTTCTGATGGTTCTTACTAGGGCCTTCTCCATTCTGCAATAAGGACTTGTCCATCTGAGATTGCTAGGAAAGGGAACAAACAGATGCTGTCAACTGTGTGCAGGTTTGTTCTATTACTTCCTGTGACAGAAAGGCAGAGTGCAGCACTATGTTACCCTCACAGAGAAAATAGTCAAAATAAAGCAGAAGAAAGGCAGAGGCACACCATTTTTCTGGTTTCTTTGTTCATTTCTAGGCTGTGAAATCACTATAGTGAACAAGTGGTGCATGTGCCATTGTGCACTATCAGTACACACTATCAGTGTACTGATCCACTATATAGTGGATCTACCGCTTACAATCAATCATTCCTTCCTTCCTTCCTTCCTTCCTTCCTTCCTTCA
>VWYI01016297.1:2751-18046 GCA_013399455.1 Anthoscopus minutus | reverse complement strand
AATTGGCAATTTTAAAACCACGATACAGGTTAATTTATTTTGCTCTTGCCAAGTTTTATGTTCGTGCTCTGAAGTTTGGAGGCAGTAGAATTCATCAGTGAAACATTTCCAAGTGTTCAGTAAAAGAAGTTTACATTTCTTCAACCATACTGACAGAAACAGCTTTTTCTTTTTTTTTTCAAATGGGAAAAAAGGTCAAGTATGAAGCAATGAGGAAAAGAAAATAAATTTGAATAAAATCATTCAGGTCATAAATTCTGGCTAAAATTATAAGCAACTTGATTTGCTTCATTTTGGGAACTATTTGGTTCTTTATTACTGTCAGTCCATATATTAAAAATAGAAAACTCCCAGTGCACTTAATAGGGACACTGTGCTTAAGGCAACAAGGTAACTCTCTCCAGGCAATTACCGCAGATCTATTTATCAGCAGTAGTAACCTCTGTGTAATTTCACATACAAGATCTTGGTTTACCTAATTGCTATCAGATGCTGCTGTCTGGATAGAACAAGTTCCCTGTTTAGGTAGCAGTCCTGTAATCTGAGCAGCCTGAGGAAGATCAGCTGGTCAATCTGCTAATCTTCCTTCTTGAAGGTATTTTCTAGACAAATTCAGGAAGTACAAGTATTTCCAGACAAAGATAGTAAATATTAAACAAACATTGAGATTACTGCAAGGAATTTATTCTTTGTGGTAGACAAACTTAAGAGGTGTTTCAGACTTGCAACACTTGAGCACTTTTGATGGAACAGTTCCTAACCTCAGAATGAGAGTAACCTTTTGGGCCCCTGAATTTTTCACATTCACTCTTGTCACACTATCTCAGTCCTCTACTTTTGTTTGGTTATTGTAATATTAAAAGAAAGTAGTCATGGCACTACAGTGACATTAATAAATGGTTTATTTAAAAAAAAATTAGAAGCCTTTAATTCAGACTTCACAGCTGTTTAAAAATGCACAATGACTTGTTAATCAAAAACACCTTTAGATGGAAAGATGATAAAAGGCGTTCACAGCAGAGGAATAAAGTAGCAAGCTACAGATTAACTTGCTGGGGATGTGTAACACATGCCAGTTATACAAGCAGTAAGTGTGAAAATACTGATCTTTTATATGACATGTTCCAAGAAAAATATTGCTCACAAAGAAAGAGATGAAACTTATAATTGCGTTGACGTAGTACACTGAATAAATTTACCAAATTTGTCATATTCAGTAGAATAAAGGAAATGTAATATAATGGGAGCCAACCACAATGAACAGGGTAAAAGTTTTCATGAAACTGATATAGAATGCACTGCACCAAACTAATGAGTCAGTAAACAAAGCAACTGCATAACACTTGTATCAAGCATGTGAAAGATACTGAATCAAAAGGACCACAGGAACCGAGGAACTTTGCAGTAAAAATTCTGCTTTGCAAACTCTATAGGTGTGTTGGTTTTGAACTGTGTATCAGTTTCATGAAGACTTACCCCATTCAGTATAGTTCATTACATTACCTTTTCTTTATTCATGTTACTCTTCAGTGGCAATAAAAGATTATTATGATATTGTTCTAGATGAGGGTTCTTACTATCTCAGATGGTGAGGAGGGTTATTGCCTCATATAGTCTTGCTTGGGAAGGGTCTGAAGGGATGTGGATGCAGCGTTCGTAGAACCTAGGGGGAATTCAGTGACCATTTTTCCTTCCAATTTGTTCCACTGTTAATTGTGCTAATAGTAATTACCTTTTTTGTCCTGACCAAGATTTCAGTTTTTGTCCTCACTTTATTAATATTTTTACTCCTTGTAGACTGTTTGTCATTTCAACATTTTAATAAAAATATCTGAAAGAAAAGTTCCTAGACAGTGTTGGTCTTCATGGTTTTCACTCCTTTGAAGATGGTCAAAAGGTGTGCCTGTGTTATACAAGGAATTCTTCCCCCATTCATTTTAGATCTACTGTTACAATACTAACTTTGTTTATCCAGGTCTTCCAAACAGTATTGAGAAAACCTTGTGGCCGTCCAGCTTTTTGTATCAAGTCACAGTCCTGGAGCACAGAACTTTTAACTCAGCCTTCAGCACCTCTATCACTACCAGAACAGATTGTATCTCCACCTTCAGCCCTGACTTTTGTGAACATGTGGAGAAGGTTTAATCGTTCTATGTCTCTGTTCTCCCACCTTTAACATGGAAAAACCAAACTGTCAACAGTTTTTTTAACATTTCAAACTCATGGATAAAAAGTTCTGGCAAGAGACATGTTCAAGTCCAATAAAACTGTACATTTCCAGTACACTGGGGAAATTGGCTTTTTAAAACACCCTTTAAAAATCTGAGTAGTTTTCCAGAGGGAGGCTGGATGACTTCTGAGGAAACTGATTATTCAAGCTGATATTTTTTCTCTCCTTCTTGATTGTTTCTGTACTTTCTATGTTGACAGAGTTCGTTTCATTTGGTGTGAAGACACGACTTCATTGTCAGAACTGTACAGTATAAACTATAGTGTTCTGATATATAATCACTCTTAGAAATAATCTAGAGGAAAGGCTTTGTAAATTAATTCTTTATTTTATACCTTGGTATGCATTTTTGCAAGATTCTGTCATAAATGATTTCTGAAACTTAAAAAAACATTCCAAGGACAATATACTTCAATGGAGACTCCTGGAAATGGCTCGTAATTAATGTAGTCCTTAAATAATTCTGGGAAGGGCTGCTAACAAAATGAGAACACTTTGATATCACTGTTAGATGACTGTTACTTGGTAACTGCAGAAGAAGCTTAGAGTGAGAAGGATGGCTGAATGACTGAGAAGTACTTTGGTTACAGGTTTCAGATCACAGCAGAACCAGACCTTGAATTTCTGGCACAGTGTCTTACAGGCTAGAAAGCTGCTATAAGCTTAAGACCTCCTACCATGACCTGATTTCAGACAGCTGTGTTAGTTTAACACTTCATTATTTTTTGATGTGGAATGTGATAAAATAGAGGCAATGTACTGAATTTTCTCCTTACAAGAACTTTGTAACACAGAAAAATTACTCAAATATAAGTATTTTCAGATAAAAACAATGTTTTACAGATGAAAAGACAGTTACATGCTTAAACCATTGCCTCTTGATTTTTGTCTACTGTATTTGCACATGATATTTGCACTATATAATATTTAAACCTTAGTGAGTATTCATCTTTGCTAGGATACATATTTGAATAAATATATGAATGTTCATAACAGAAAGAACTCTGTCTTGATAAAAGATTTTTCTTTTCTCTCAAGATTAAATCCAGGAAATCATTTAATATGACAGAGAAATTTAACAAAAAGAAAATTTACTTAAAAAAGAAAATACTCTTCTCCCATGAGGATCCTGAGGCTGAAGTGCTTGGCAAGTTTAAAACTCAGGGTCTGGAGCAGGTCAGATCTGGAGTCGATTAGGAAGAGTATCAAAGAATGAAACCAAGCACAATTGCTTCTTGTTTAAAGAGTGGTAGCCAAAGGGCTGAAGCCTCTGTGTAGTTTCTGACAGCTTGTATACAAGAAGATATTTTCTGAATAAACAAATTACATGGCAAAATTACTTGTGATTGATCATGAATGATTTCTGCTCTGAATGCAAAATGGGTGTATTTTCCAAAACTTTCATGCTATTATTGCAAGTTTTATTGCTTCCTTATTCATTGTTGCTTTCTTTCTCTCCTCACTGGATTCACATATTTTGAAACGTTCATAGACCAATATTGAAGCTGAAGATGAGTATGTTACCAGCCTAAATAACCCAGAATCATTAATTTTAAACTTGGTGCTGGGGTATGCGACAACATTGTATATAAAAACATGGTTTATCAGGAAAACCAAAACATCAGGTTCTAGAAGTCAAATGGTTAAAATGGAGAGCCCACAGATACAGCAGTTCTTCATTAAGGAATTATTTTAACTAAACATAAAGATAAGTAGCAAACAGTAGACTCAGTATATCAAGGACAAATTAAAGATATTGTCATGATTAAAATGTATTATTTACATGAAGATTTTACTGATTTAAATTCATGCACCTGGAAAATTCTGATTGTGTAGGAGAAAGCAATGTAAATGTTGAATTTTATACAAACAAAAATTAAGTCTTTTTGAAATTAAAAAATATTGTAAACACTTTCCTCCATGTAGAAAAAGAGGAATTTTTATACAGATAGATAAGTATTTTACAACTTACCTTCAAGAATCAGGAATGTGCCCTAAAAGTAACAAAGAAACAAAATGCACATTTTTGTACAAATAAAAAATATTATATGGATATAATATTTCATCTTACTGCTAATAATGAGGATAACCATTGCCATATGGATATGCCGTATCTAGCTATAAGAAAGTAGAGAAAAAAATCAGCATAATTTAGTTACTTGGACTTCAAGTCCTGTATTTGTTGTTCCTATGAAGAAAAGACAATCATCCAAAGACATTTCCAGAGAGGTATCCCCTGGTAAAGATCACCTGTGGAATCCTTCATCTAAAAAACTGGACTAAGTTCTATTCCCTAATTTTTTTAGGTGAATTTGTTCAAGTAAAATACAGATGTAAAGGAGGCCTGCAGTGGCAAACAATGACATGGAGAGACTGTTAGACTAAAAGAGGAAAAAAAGGCTTGTCTTGCATAGCCTAGCAAAGTGAAGACTGAGCAGAATAATAGGTTTTCTCTATAAAGGCATTGGGGTGGTGCATTTTGCCAGAAAGAGAATACCTATTAAACTTGTCATAAAAAACTTAGGCGGGAGATTGGAATAGAATTCCTAACCACCAGAGGTACAAGACTCTAAAAGAGGATCGCAGTAGGAGTAGTGTAGGTAGGCATTGTAACCACTTTTTGATTCCCTCATGAAAAGGACTACATGACATGCAACAGCAAGAGATTGATATGCTTTTATGCTGTCAGATATGTACAACTAACATTAAAATTCCACCTAAATTTCACTTATGAAAACTACTTTTTAATGAGAGACAAGAATATACTTGTTTGAGTAATGGAGGAAAATTCGACAATGCACATGGTTTTAAGGGAAACCTTAAAAAAAGTGAAGAACTGCATACAACTTTCTAGGTGAATGCTTTCATGGACTACTTGATATTTTCTAGAAAATACATTTGTGGATACATCTTGGGATTGTGTATTCAAAAGAATACACTAATTCAATAGAATTTTGATTCGTTTCATTGAAACTAATGCTTTGGTTTTAAGGGGCCCTTAAAGATCATTAAATTTCAACCCCCCTGCTGTGGTCATCTTCCACTAGCTCAGGTTGATCAAGGCCTCATCCAACCTGGCCTTGAACACTTCAAGGGATGGGACATTCACAAGGTCTCTGGGCAATCTGTTGCAGCATCTCACCATTATTACAATGAAGAATTTCTTCATAGTATTTAACCTAAATCTCTTCTCTTTTAGTTTAAAACGATTACCCCTCAGTCCTATCCCCTTGTAAAAAGTCCCTCTCTGGGTATCTCGTAGGTCCCCCTGAGGTACTGAAAGGCCGCTGTAAGATTTCCCCAGGCCCTTCCCTTCTCCACAGTGAACAACTTGAACTCTGTCAGTCTGTCTCCACAGGAGAGGTGCCGGTCCCTCTGATTATCTCTGTGGCCTCCTGTGGGCATGTTCCAGCAGGTCTGCATCTTTCTTGTGCTGTGGGACCCAGAGCTGGTCACACCACTCTGGGTATGGTCTCACCAGAGTGGAGCAGAGGGGAAGAATCCCTTCCCTCAGCCTGCTTTGGATGCAGCCCAGGATATGGGTGTCCTTCTGGATTGCAAGGTCACATTGCCCATTCAAGTCCGGCTTACCATCCTCCAGAAGCCCCACGTCTTCCTCTGCAGAACTGCTCTCAGTGAATTCTTCTCCCAGTCTGTGCTTGTGTCTGGATTTGTCCTTATTCAGGTGCATCACATTGTGCCTGCAGAACCCTTCAAAGTTCTTGTGTGTGAAGCTAGAAGTTCTCATGCCCACTTCTCAAGTGTGTCCAGCCTTCTTGTCCTTTATTCACAGCCACAAATAATACATACAAATAGTTTCCAATTAGCTAACCTAGGTTGGGATTTCTTCTTTCATTGCTTTTTCTTTACACAATGCAGCTTGTTACTTTTTTATGCTTTCCATGAGAAAGACATTACAATGTAATGAACTGTCTGAAGATTATGATTATTACAATACATGGAGAATATTTCAGCACTTCACGTTATTGTCTCCATTTATATAACTCAGAGTTGTTTTATTTAGATTTTTTCTGGAATAGAATATAAAACAACAATAAATTAGTTCAATGCCAATATTTGTTTGTAGTGTTTGTGAGTGATTGAATCCTTCCTTGTGCATAGATGTTAGCTAATTGACTGGCATTTAGTCCAGTCAGCCTGAGCTAATCCTGGTGAACCGTGGGAAGTAATTGTATATACGTAGAGACTCTACTTGTTTTTCTTATTCAGTGCTTCTGTTTTTCATAACTTAGGTTTACCAAATACTCTAGTGTTGAGGCCAGACTGCTGTAAAATTATCACATTCCAATATTGCTGGGCAAACTATTCCTATCTTTGGCTTACAAATGGCTTTGGTCTGCTTTGAATGCGAACAGGGCTATTCCCATTTTGAGACAGACTGTTTGTACACAGCAGGAGCCTCTGACTTTAAATCAATCCAGAACCCATAGCTGTTACAGAATGCCACACCTGACACTTAGCCAGTGCCTTTTGGCTGCACACAGGCCAAAATGAATTCTCACAAACGTCCATGTGAGTTTCCAGATGAAGTTATGGATCATTTTGCAAGAATGAATTGGAACTTACACATTTCAGTTTTATGCCCTCTATCATCCTACCACAGCTCTGCTCAGTTGAAGCATTTGAGCTGGATCAAGAAAATAGAGAAAAAGAGTGAGTGGAAAAATGAAAGAGAAAAAACAAATAAGGATTTTTTTCTTTCAGGAACTTTCAGCTTTAAATTTAGTTTTTCCTTTCTCTTTTTTGGTCCTACAGTATCAAAATTTAGTTTTCTTATGTGTTTATGAGAACATTAACCTCTTTACCCAGATTGTGAAAAAAAACATAAGAAAATTACATTTGTAAAAAATGAAAATGTTGGATTTTATTTTTATTTCAGAGTTGCTTTGTTGGTATGAGAGTACAGAAGCAACATTTTAATACCAGATTAAATATTGGTATACATATTCTGATTTTGTATTTCTTGAACATTTCTTGAACCATTTCTTGAACACCTCTCAGGCTTAGTGCTGTGACCAGTTCCTAAGTGAGGAAAATTCCAGAGCTCAAATATATGTCAGATTTTACAACAGAAAAATATGTGGCTGCTTGCATTTTAGTAGGTAATGTGTGATTGAATCTCTGGAGACCCAAACTATCACTTCTTTTCTCCAGAATACAAGATTTCAGCCATAACTTATTTTCCTCAAGATCCTCGCCACTGGTACTAAAAACATCTATTTATTAAACTCAGTTTATGAACAGTATGTGTAAAAATCTAATGTCAAGGTTTCTTCTGTTTGTTTTTATTTCCAAAGAACGGCTCTCGTTGTTTCTTGCATGGGGATTTTGAGGAAGATGACAAATAAATTACAAAGCTTGAGAAAATTGCTTCCAGACAACACTAGAAAAGAACAAAAAGCCACTGAAACCATTTGACTCAGCCTTGGTTTCTTCCAATGTAAAAAAAAAATTCATCAGGTCTCAGAAGCAGAGGATTAACTTTAGAACAAACTGAGATTGTGATGAATAAAATACAGGTTAAATGAAAAAGCTGTGATTGTGTTCATATGGGTGAAAAACATAGATACCTAATTGTGACTTGCCAGTACCTGAAAGGGGCCTACAAGAGAGCTGGAGAGGGACTTTTTACAGTCCCTCTGTCATGTGGTGATAGGACAAGGGAGAATGTCTCCAAAATGAAATAGGGTAAGTATAGATTAGATATTAAACAGAAATTCTTTACTTTGAGGGGGATGAGGCACTGGAAGAGATGGCCCAGTGAAGCTGTAGATATCCCATTCCTGGAAGTATTCAAGGCCTGGTTGAATGGGGCTTTGAGCAGCCTGGTCTAGTGAAAGGTATCTCAGCCTGTGGCTAGGGAGTTAGAACTAGATGATCTTTAAGGTCTCTTCCAACACAAGCTGTTTTATGGAGCTATGATTATAAATAAATGTTGAGTAATTTGGGTGTTCTTAAAAGTGTTTATAATCAGCTCTTATGGGAAAAAATATATAAAGGGAATATATAGAGAAAAACCCAACATTGTGGTACGCTTTTCTGTATGTGAAGAGTTCTGTCAATCTCTCTTACAGTTGTCTCTTCATATGTTTTGTGTTGGCAGGTCTGCACTGGAGAACTTACAAATTGCATCAGAGCATCCTTAGATCAGGTAACCAAAGTAACAAAACAACTAATAGGGGAAAGGTTGTACATCTCCTTGCTGCATTACTGTCCATTGGCTCCCCATTGTCATGACCTAAAATATTAAATGCATCTAGTGAACAGGTTGCCAGCAGTGTCTAGCAGATGGCCATCAGAATATGCTAGAGATGCTTTAGAACTGCACATCATGATTGTAACATGTAGGTCCTGCTCAGGAAAGTAACCCTGGGGGACAGTGAGAGTCTCATACTCCATGCATGAGACCTAACATCTGGCTTTCAGGTGAGAGACTTCATGAGAGGGTGATCATACCAAGAAAGATATTAGTACATTCAATATTTCAGTGAGAGCCTCTTCAGAGAAACTGTATTAACATTTAATACAAAAATGTTGATAAGTTTTAACTTACCATGCTGAACACAGTACAAAATATATAAGTGCCCACACTGCCCAATCCACAATATAGCATCCAACAGAGAGGCATCGTTCTTGGAAGCTGGATACACAATTAAGTGAAAGGACTTGCCCAATAAGCTGGTCAGGGATACCACTAGGAATACCACTGATTAGTGCTACTCTCCAATGCAACTGAATTCTGGGACCAGCAGTTTTCTAAAATCTGTTCTTGCTTATAAATGAAATTGTAAGAAGCTGTCTTACTCTAAATATGTTCTAGTTTATGAAAGCATCAATTTGTCTTGGGGTACTTGATTGTGATTTTCAAGCATAAAATTCAAACTCTTGCTATATTTAAAATAAATGAACTTTCAAATGAAAAAATATATGTTGTCACCTTACTAAGCTACAAAGGCTAATGAAAAATGAAAGGTTTCCTTTTACCCAATTCTTCTCAAGCCAGAAATAAGCCCCAAAGAGAAACAGCAGGGTTGGTTCTTTCAGAAGCAAGGGCCTGAGGCAAAGCTAGAACCTGGTAGTGCTGCTTTCATCTGGTTCAGCTGAGGCAAAGAGACAAACTTCTCAGCTGAGGAATGCAAGGCCCTTGCCACAAGGTCAAGTCCTGGGAGGGGAGCGTGGGCAGTGCCCTTTCACTCCCCTTTAACAATGCAGAGGAAGACAAGACATCCACCCAGGGACTTGCACGCACGTGCCCATCGCACACGTGCACAGAAGTACATGCATGCACACGCTCTTCTCAGTGTTTGCCAAGCTCCCCAACCTGCTTCACTTTCCTCTTGGGTTTTTTTTATGTAATCCAGCTAAGCCAGACTTCTCTGAGCTGGAAAGGAAGTATCAATAATGAGGGTTTCTGTCTCACTGGAACAACACCTGATATCTTTGTATGAATTCCCTGTGCTGCTGGGTAGCCACTCCTACTTCACAAGCACATTCTTCTGGCATTATTTCTATTGTTATGAATTTTTAACCATCCTTCATCACTATCTGAAGTGAACTGACATTAGTTTTTGCAGAAAAAACAACTAGGCAGAAAAAACCCTGTGCAAGTAAACATATTTGAACCTTCAAATAATAGATAATTTAATGAATTATCAAAAAACAAATGAAAAAAACCCCCCATTTTTCAGGAGAAGTCTGGATTAGATATTTGAAAAAGAAAATCACTGAAAGGGTGGTTAGCCATTAGAATTAATTGTCCAGGGAGATACTGTCTCACTGTCTCTGTAAGTATTCAAGAGGTTCCTGGATGTGGCTTTTGGGGAATTGGTTTAGGGGTGATTATGGTGGTTTTGTGTTGATGATTTGAATAGATTTGAAGACCTCTTCCAGCCTTGATGCATGTGTGATTCTGTGATATGTAAGAAAGTGTTTTATAGTTTATTGTGTGATCATAGAGACACGAATCTTATTAATCACTCAGACTGCAGTGGGGATATGACAAGAGCAGTGCCAAATGACATGGGATGCCGTTAATTATGATTCTCATATAAGTTTATGGTTATTTTTTGATCTGTGTGATTTACCCTGAAAGAATATTTAAATCAGGTTATTTCTCTGGAGTGATCTACTGCAGTGGGGCACTTAGAAACTTGGACCTACATTTTGTTGAAAAGTCTCATTGCTTTCTGGCCAAGAATTCTTAGGGGAAAGCCCTGAAGTTGCAGATGAGGACTCTGTTTCTGGTTTTTAGTGGCAATAAATCAGCAAATGCAAGGTCACAAATGAGGTATTTGGATTGAATGAGTTTGACAGCTGATTCTGTGATTTGTGTTTCCCAAAACAAATATACACACTTATTTCCTTAGGCAGAAGATTTTTATCCTCTCAGCCCTATCTTCTTTATTTCACCAGCTGTTCTCCCTGCTTGTGTGGTCCTAGGAAAGCATACTATATTGCCCATCATTTTGATTTTCCCTAAAGCACGAAAACTTCTCCTTCTTTTGGTTTAATTTCCTTTCAGGACTTTATTAACCCTCCTGGAAAGTGGCAGAGTACAAAACTGAAGCTGTGTGATTGTGCTTTGTATAGTCACTCCATTTGGAGGCTGCAGCAGACCAGCTATACCAGAATGAGAATGCTCATTCCTACCACAGCTCACTAGAGCTGGAAGCAAGCTGTTCATGCTTTCCCTTGCCTTCCCTTTGCCGCTCATTGTATGCTTTGGTATCAGCACAGCAGCCGTTTTGATGAAAGGAGGGATGGAGTCAAGATCACCAACATTCTCGAGAGGATATTGCTGTGGACTTGCAGGACTTCCTGGTATTTGATATTAACTCACATTTCTGATGCCTTTACTTTCTTTTTCTTTGTTTTCTAATAGTTCTTACTAATCTGATTCCAAATGATTGGATAATCACACCAAAATAGGAGCATTAAGGACAGAGTGCGTACTCTTAAAAAAAAAAGAGTAATTAATTTTGTTAGGATGATGGAGAGCTGTATACAGTTCTAGCATTAGTGGGTATTTAGGTTTTGCCTATAATCACTGGTTTATCTCAAAAGACATGAGTGCAAAAAACAGAGCTAGTTTTCATGTGATTGCATTATAGCAGATAGCACACAGAAAATGCTACCTTCTGATAAAATGCAGCCCACAGGTATTCTTTCAATTCTGACCTGCATTTGACAATTTTTTTAAACCAGATAGTGCCACTAAGTTGTCTTGTTTGACCTCCTGCATAAGACATACTATTTCATTCTCTAATTCCGGCAACAAAATTGTTCTATGGTAAGCATATGTTCTTTAAGAGGCACTCTTAAATTAAATTTGAAGATACCAAGAGAGCAACTCAGTTACTTTCTATTGCACATTGCTGTTAAATGATTTGGTAAAATTAGATATTTATTCTTTGCAATACCTATGGAATTCTGGCCTGGGCTAGAGCCTCATTAGCACAAGTTTCACATGCACATAGTACAAAAAGACTGAATGGATTGCCAGACAGTACAATTATTCAAATAAGTTCTAATCCCTTTCTTTTGACTACACTCCTCTCCAAATCAATTCAGAATTCTCTTGCAGGCTGTCTTGCTGGACTTAATTATTTCTGTTGATTTAGCCCACAAATTCAGGTTTTAGTAATTCATTATTTTGTTGCCAAATTATTCAGTGTTATAGCATGTTTTGTCCAGAGTGACAGATTGCATTTTGGGTAAACCAAACTGTAATGTGGAAATAATTTTCTGTAGCTGTACTTACCCAGCTGGGTCTGCAGAACCTGATATTTGGAAGAATTCAGTAGAATAGTTATAGATGGTTGTATTTCTGGTAACTGAAAGCTAATGAGCTGAGTGTACAGTGCCAGTCATAACACTTAAAACACTTTCAAGTTCTTTTGGATAGAATGTACTTGTACTTGAATGGAGTATAAGTGGAAAAAAAGAGGAAATCAAACAAAGTAGCAATGTATATTACCTTTGTTTGCTTTTCAACACCCATACATTGTACACTACAAGCACTTTTACCTCTTCTCCAAAACAGTCACTGAATTTTGAATACATAGTCTATCACAAGCCCCTCATCTGTTCTTTTTTCTCAGGTCTGGGTTCACTGCTTCATTGTATGTGAGTTATTTCATGACTGTTACATTTTTTGCAAACTGAGATAAGACTACATCGAAAAGAGCACTTTGTAGGAATGGCAATTTGTAGGAATTTCTTCATAAATTTAAAAAGTACTGTGAAGATTTTTTTAGACAAAAAAAAATTCTATAACAAAAGCAGTTTTGCTCTTTTAACTCTTATCTGGAACTTAGAGGTCTTCCAGCTTTGCCTTTCAGCATTTGTCATCTTGAGTGTTGGCACCAAATGATTGAACAAACCTGTTTCAAGACATCTTTTTTAGGTTTGAAAAACCCAGATTTTGAAACCTCTGAATGTTTGCTTCAAAAATGAAATCAAGTTTCTGTGTGGTTTATTGTGAAAGAAAATTTTTGCCAAATGCCTCCTATTTTTCTCATTCAGTTACTTAATTTATGGGCTTTGATCTTTGCCATGGGCTGCCTCAAACCTTCTCCTTGCTTTGAATATTTAAAAGGAGAATGGGTTTAGTTGTGTCTTAATGCTTGCTAAGTGAGAAGTATTTACTTATGGAACTCTGAACTAGCAAAGCTTTAAATCCTATTGGAGCAAGAATATAGCCAACATTTACATACAGAGATAAGTTTTTTAAATACATTTTTAGTACAGTCTAGAACTTAAAAGTCTAACTTGTGCTAAAAGTTAAGCTTAGATGGACACATTTTGGAAGTAGAATTGGAAATCTTCCATAAACCTCCCCAGCTGAAACATGCAAAGGAAGGAAATTCTCTGTTGTGTGTTTTTTACAAGTGTATTCATGTTATGGTGTGTTTTTTATTTTTCAGGTGCTTAAGTCAGACCCTGTTTTGCCTTAGATATGCCTGGAAGGTGTTGTTCTTTGTGCACATTCCTGTGTCTCTTGCATCATCTAAGCTCAATCAGAACACTTAGAACAAAACAAAATAACTCCACCCCGAAGCCCGTGAATGAAATAATATGAAAAGCATTTTGTTTTGGCAAAACGACATGATATAGAAAGAGTTTTGTTTTGTCAAAAATGTTTCTCTCCACTGTTTCCTACTAATTTTTCCAGCTCTGTTAAACAATATGAAGGTTACACTCAGCTCTGACCCCACAGTACATTTTGTGCCCTTTTTGCTTATGGTAACCTGAAGTATCCATTCATGTTAATTAATATTTTTACCTCTGGATTTCTATCATGACCTTGCTGGTTTCTGCAGCTAGTTCCATCTTTTATCATCACCATCTTTTAGCAAGCATATTTTAGCCATAGACACAAATTTAGGTTTTGTACAGAAGTTGCTGTTCTTTTCATTCCTTGGTACAAACAGTGTGATCTGTACATGCATAAGAATTTCTTGGCCAGACACAGTTTTATTTTGAATCTGGATAGTCAATAGATTTTCAGACTATCAAGAGGCTTTGGCACTCAAGCTGACTACTAATCCATTTTTGTTGTCAGTTCTGGAGAAGACTGATGACCTCAGCCTGAGGACGTCAGGTCTTCTAAAAGGACTTAGAAAAATACTCTGGCACCTTCATTCTCCTTCCATTTTCCAGGTAGATAAAAGGGCAGTTCCCTTCAATCACAGGAGCACCTGCAAGAGAAGCTTGGACAGAGCTCTGAAGAAGAAAGCAGAAGAACCACAGTAACTGAAAGTAAGTTTTTTTTCTCCTTCAATACTCCTCCATATGCATTAATGCTGTGGGTGATCCCATGCACTTCAGATACTTGCTAATTATCTAAAGGTAAAACTCCTGTTATAGCTTCTTCTGAAAGACAGGGTGGGGGACAGAAGTCAAAACAGTCATTATTGTGGAGATCCAGAAACTGTATTCCTACTCGACAGCAACGCCAGAGAAGAGCTGAGAAGGGAGAATAAGGTTCTGTTCTGAGTAAAGGGAGAAAATAATTCACAAAAGAATTTGGTGAACTGTTGCAGTGTGGAAACTACTCAGGTCTTCAAGCTAGTTCTAATACATAGTAACAGCAGCAGCCAGGATGGGCATTAAGTGGTATGAGCTGAAGCTGTTCCTTGAATCAGAATGTTTTACATAACCTCTCAAGGCTCATAGTGTAATACTCCTAGGTACAATCTAAAAATTTTTGTTTTCTTCACTTCTGTAAGTTTCCAGTCTTGAAATCAAGAACTTTAGCTTTTGCTTTCTTTGATTAAACTTTAGTTTTTTTCTTCTAATCTTTGTGGTGGAAAGCCTGACTCTTGACAAAAATTCAAAGAAAACCAGTTCTCTAGAGAGCAACTAGTAATTCTTTGTGCAGTAAATTCATTGTGCAGGCAACAGCCTTCCTCCCATGATAATATGAAATATGACTTTCAGCAGGGTATAAGGACAGTTTGAAAGTGCAGTGAGCAACTATTAGGTTTTGTATATCTGCAGGTATGACTCAGATAATCAATGTGCTAGTTTTTAAAATTAAAGTGACATGTTATTGAAAATTTCACCCTGAATCTTCATGGTTTTTTGAAAACAACATATCTAATCTCATGGTTTTGGAAAATAGAAGCAAACTTTAGAATTAGGCAATATTAATGAATTACCAGAAAGATTATGTCGTCAGTCTTCTGAAAAATGCCCTGGTAACAAGCTCTGGTCTTGTTTTTTAATTGTTGAGTAATTTCTTTTCTGCCACAGGTCCAGTGTTATCTCATTACCACTATTCCTAAAATAATCTGCCATCAGGAATGCAAAATACATTAATTATAATTTTTCTTAGATCCTATGATCCTTCAAGACAACTTAGTACATAGCTGGGAATACATAACTCCTCTGAATTAGGATGTGCTACTATACTCTTATTAGGATGAAAGACTGTGCTAGACTGAGGCCACAAGTGATCTGATTCCAATGACCACCAAATTAAAGGTCATCTTAAAGAACAGGAGTCAAATTTCTTTCCTTATAGTTTACTTCAGAAATCTA
>VWYI01016273.1:1640-35530 GCA_013399455.1 Anthoscopus minutus | reverse complement strand
AAAAATTACATTTATTTGAAATAAATTTTTAGATAGCACCCTGAAGTATAATCAGACATCAAACAGGGAGTAAAAATCTCATATAATGTCATTATTTTAATTAAAGGCACATGGAGATGAAGGAGATGAGAGCTTGAATGTATATTGTCCAGTAGAGGTACTAGAACTGTGATTTCACATTCAGACCTGAATAGACCTCAATGACATATGAAATTAAAGACTGTTTAGGTGAAAGGAGACATTGGGTTAGCATCAGACTGGTGTGAATTGATTAAACACAGGAAACATTAAGCATACTCTCACCCCAACATAAAAACAGTGTCAATCTTTGTCTGAAGAATTATTCTGAAGTATTATTCATTTGATTGGTTTAAAAAAAACCCCAAACCAACAATCAAACCTTACTTTCTGTACAAGTATTCTATTTAAGTTCCCTTTTAATACCAATCTTAGTCTAGAATAGTACCCCATATGATGCTCTGCTGTGGTCTTTCCATAAGAATTCCCTGATGAAAGCAATATGAACCACAGGCAGTTGTCACAATAGTTTCATGGTGGAGAGCTGTGCAATAGAGCTAATATCAGCTACTCTTGTCACAAATGTTCCCAAAATCCAAACAAGGGTTTCACAAATTATGCATGAAGTTGGAATGCCTGATCTAAAAGTTTAGAGCTACTTATTTAATCCTCAGAAATTGCTTGGTTAATAATTGTTTTGGCTATGAAATCTGCCTGTCTGATAGGTCTCTGAAGGTCATGGTTGTTAACAGCTCCTTCTCCAAAAGGCTGATTTTCTCTCTTGTGTTTGAAAGCTGTGCTTGGAATTCTTTCCAACAAGGACTATGTCATGCAACACTAACCTGTAAAGGAAAAAGTAATGACCAAAAGATAATTAAAAAAGCCCCGAACATACCCGATGAATATCATTCTGTTTCTGCACAGTGGGAAGATCTCCACCAATGGGTGCTTGCTGTTTTAATTCATCCTCCTTCAACTGCAGCCATGCCAAGAGTTCCTGAAGAGAGAGATGCAATCTCTTCCACTGGTCAGTACTGGCTTCCAAATGGGATCTGAAAGCATGTGTTAAATATTAGATAATGTTAAAGTTAAATATAATGCACTTCAGGCACAGTGGAAGTAAAAACCAAAATGCATAAGCTTATTTACTGAGAAAGATCCTAGTGTTTCATTAAGTTAATGACTTTTGAATAGCTTCAGTAGCTTTGAATTAGATTCTGGCAAAACTGATTTAAATTTGGTTCCACAGTCCTGGCTTTTTTCATGTCTCTTGATTTTTGTTTTTGATTGGTTGGGGGCATTTTTTGGCTTTTTAATTTTCCTCTTCAGCACTGAGTAATGTCTGTGCTGCATTGTCAGTCTCACTAGAAATGCACAAATACTATGCAGAACCAGCATGAGAAATGTAGTCCTCACTAAGGATTATTAGGACATTATTTACCTGAAATGTAGAGTAGTTTTCCAACTCAGTGAAGAGCAAGCATTTCTCTAAACCACTACACAAACCATTCAACTTACACAAGATTAATTTCATAATATTTTAAAACAATAGAATCAGTGCTATTCTTTAAAAAAAAGTCCTGAGGATATTGTTAAAGACAAAAGAATCATTACACACTCTCTAGCCAAGTGTCATTGCCATTTAAATGGAGGTGTGAATGAAATTATTTGGAACACTGGGAAAATTAAAAGACAAAATATCATTTTATGTAAAAAAGGTTTCCATCATAAGGACATTTTCTAAATATTTCCTCTGTATGTACATAAATGTGTTTTTTTGGGATCAAGTATTGAGCTTCTAAATTTCAGCAACTGTTTTCTGTGGCTGGACTGATAAAATCTTCAATTTTCTCTGTACCATAGATAAATCTCACTAAAGTTTTGTCTTTCTGTATTATGAATATGCTATTTTTCAAATTTCTGATTTGGCAAAAAATCCTAATTCATCTCCAAGTAACATGAGAAATCCTCTTAGCAACACAAACCAAAGGAGTATTACATAACAGTAAAGTGAAAAAATGTGCTTGGAAATAAAGACAAGTTTTCTTTTATTTCATACATTTCTGTTTAAGTTCTAGCTTTGTTCATACAACATTTATCTTGTTCTATAGTGATTGCACATAAAATCATTCTCTTTTGACACTCAGAATTCTACTCCTACACTTTATAGATAATGTTCTATAAAGAAATGTGAAAAATATGGAGTCAGCATTTTTGAAAACCTTATTACTTAGTTTGGATATGGAAATGGGGAGTTGATGCAGGTAGGGACAGATGCATTTCTCTGAAAAGCTCTGTGAATCCTGTCTTCTTTCCAACCTCTTACATCAGGTAATTAAAGTGGCAAGGAAAGAGAAAGAGAAAGGTAAGGGACAGATCCAGCACATACTGACAAAAAATTCAGCTGCTCTCTAAGTATATGAGCTAATGGAAAATATTCTCTCTTTTCAAACTTAAATGCTTCACGTGAAGGACACACATAGACCAGGCCTTTTGATCTCCTTTCTCACAAAGCATCTGGGAGCTGGGGAAAAATGGCTTCACAGCAGGAGGAGGCCAGTCTTGCAGGCAGTGAAGTCTAGAGAAGGCTCTTCATGCTAAAAGTTGTAGATTATATATATATGTTTATATATTATCCATTTTTTATGGTGAGGGTGGTGTGGCACTAGAACAGTTTATCCAGAGAAGTTGTGGATGTCCCACACCTGGAAGTGCTCAAGGCCAGGCTGCATGTAGTAGCTTTGAGCAACCTGAATGTGTTTTTGGCCTTTGCAGGGGGATTGGTATTGGGGTCATCTTCCCAGTCCCTGCCAACCCAAACCATTCCTTCATTCTATGATATCTCTGGAAGTAGCAATGGGGAGAGAAGCAGGGATATTTATGGAGAGCTGCAGGAGGCAACAATCACAGCATAGACTACAGGATTTTAGGACAGGAGGCAGCCAAGGGGCCAAGTTTCTTATTCAGGCTAATTCCCTTGTTTTATGTGTATCTTGTCATAGGCAAGCTTCCACCTCTTCTGAAGAAGGGCAGTAAATGGAGGCAAAGGCTTCCCTGCTTCCTCAGGTTTGGTTTTACAGGGAAAAAAATGCAAAAAGAGTGACCTGAAGGGGTTTTGTTAGAGCTGCTGTGCTCTGACCTCCTCCAGCTAGGTGATTTTTATTTTCCAGAACCTGTCTTGTTCTACTCTTCCTTCATCTTCAGGAATATCTGTTTATGCATGCATGTGTACATGATATGCATTCACTCATGCATTTATATCCGTGTCCAAGATGTGCAGCCAAAAAAGAAAACAGTAAAATAGTTTATAAAAGTATTTATAAGAAAGCGAGTGCTCATTAGGACACTGTGCTGACATATCAGGATGAAAGAAAGGGAGGAATGGAAAAGAGTTGGCTTCTCTTTAATATCTACCATATATTTTAACTAATGCATTTAGAAAAGAATGCCCATCCAAGTTGATCCATGGCATGAGTCTTCTGTTTCAGCAGAATAAAAATTACATTAAATAAACCTCTCTGATACCTGCAGGACATTTCATATGTCTTCTCTAACCTCTCTTTTGCGTAAGCATTTCTACTTATGATGAAATCCATTCCATTCTGTGCTATGGACAGAAAGAGCTCCAACCAGGCAGACTGGGAAGATCCTTTTCATTAGTCTGGTGGCCAGCAACACTTAAACCTAATGTCTGAGAATGTAAGAATTGCTTATTATCATAGTTAATAAGTTGTTGAAGACCTTAAGCTTTTTATAGTAGGCACAGATTTTTAGAGGGGAGGTTTGTTGCTTTGAATGTTCAGTTCAGGAAGTCACTGTGATACAACTGGGATTTACTGCTTCTGATTCAATTAATGACAGCAAAACATTAAACTGCAAAAAATGAAAACCAAAAAGTCCTGTACATTTATTTACTGATATTTGGACAACTGAGTATTTATTTTTATCTCAAAAATCACTGTATTTGAGCAAGTTTATGGGTAAAATGCATGCAAACAAAAAAATCTCAGACACTTTGAAGGGTTTTATTACTTTTCTTTTGCTCCTCAGAAGTGGAAAAAAAGGAGGAATATGTCTCTTTTTCTTTAGTTACTAATATCTTTTCAACATCACATTCATTTATTTTTAATGATTGATGATACAGAGATGGTTTTTGTCATTACACAGCCTGACCTCCCTCAGGACCTGAGCCGAAAAAAGCTAATATTTCATACATTACTTTGGAAAACACTTCTGTCTTTTGCTGCCCTCTGAACTACCACTAACACACAGCAAGTGAGAAAATGAAAAAATACCCAAGACTGAGAACAACTGAGCCTGTTGCCTATTGCAGAAGCTGTATTTCTGGAAAAAAGCTTCCTGGACAATTTCTTTTGAAATAAAACCTTCAGTCCATTGAAGCCTGAATGACCATTTGAAAATTTGTAATGTTACCATTTATTATACTTCTCCTTGCAAACAAAAGTGTTTCCTCTCATGAGGAAATCTTTTTTTACCCCTAGATTTTATTTAGAAATTCTGTCCACTCTCCTTACAACAGTCAAAATCTTAAATAATTTGTCTTCTCATTTGTGAGGATATTTTTAATTTTGTGCTGGAAATAGTAGTCTTTAAAATAAAGCTTATCATAAATATTGGTTATTTAATCACTTTCTTTCACGACTCACTGATAAGTCATACCCAGTTCTAGAAAAAGCACACATTTAGAGGGAGTACAGTTACTGTTTAAACATGGTAATCTTTCTTTCTGTAATTACAAAACTTCATAATACGCCTCAAATCTTAATCCTCTATCATTTTCATACCAAAAAACCTAATCATTCTTACAAAGTTAAGCTAACCTCCAAAGTAGCACAAATAATTTCAAAATAGACAAAAACAGTGCTAAAAGAAACAAAATTAAACCTTTTTACTTGCAAATTGTGGCATTTCATCTAAAACACCAATGGCAGGCTTTTGCTTAGGTTCAGGTCCTACCTAATGTTTAGGGATTTCTTCCTAAGTTCACTCCATCTGAGATTCATATTATCCAGACGTCTCTGTAGCAGGGTTGCATCCTCAGAGCCTTCCAGGGACCTCAAGATTTTCTGCCCATTTTCATCCAAGTTGTGAAAGATGTCAGTGTGAGCATCAATTTCTGCCTGTAGTTCCTAGAGAAGCAATAGAAAACAATATATCCAATTTCTTAAAAAAATCACAGAAACTATGATTTTTCAAAAGAGTGGAAAAATCCTCAGCGCAATAGAGAGCACAGGTTTTGAATTCTCCTTTCACAGCAATATCATGTCCTGTATACAAAGTCATGTTTCCCTTTCACATGAAGGCCATTTGCATTGAATATGACCTTTTTCTTTCCATAGGGAGCGTACTGAACAAAATTTAGAAAGCTAAAGGTGTAGCCTTTGACAGGCAACAAAGCAAGGACAAGATATATTTACTGTCCTGATGCGGGAAAAACAAAGAAACACAAAATCCTCGGGCTCTCAGGTAAATCTGACCTTCACATGATACGTCTTCCTGTGCAACATTTTCAGTTTGAGCTGGGGACTGCAACACCCGTCCTGCTGCATGGCAATTCCAAGAAATCTAGGCGTCTGCAGCAGCCAGGCTTTAAAATGCCAAGTTCACTTACATTCTGTTGACAGAACGCATTTTGGAGCACAGGCCTCAGCAGTCAATAGCAATAAACAGCCACTTTGTGCTGTATCACAACACTGGCTGGGGCCACAGCTGTAGGAGGGCCTGAGAATAGCAAGGACCTAGAATATGCAACTGGCAGCTCATGCTGAACAGCCAACTTTTCTTATCGCCTCGTAACTGCAGGCCAGCTCTAAATTTTGAATTCATTTTTTCCCCCTCATTTTTAGCACGGCTGTTTCTGCCAAAAGAACATTCTTTAGAGAGCTGCCTGGTACCAGCATTCCTGCCTGCCCACACACTCAATGCAGCCTTTGTATGTTGGCTACCCTTCCCCAAGACGTTTGCATGCTGCAGCTCCACAAGGTCAGGTTCATTTGCAGAGAACGGTGGTTGAATCAAGGTCATTAAATGGAATAAAAATAATAATGATAATAATTTCAACACGTACATGAATGAGTGTACATGTACTTTATATGCACATTTGCACAAAAGTACTTTTACTTTCAAACAAAGAAGCGCACAAAGACACAAAGAAATAATGAATAGTGACTAAAGCTCCACATTTTCTCCTGGGATGCTGGAGAGATTTCTGGTGGTGGTTTCTTGCTGCCTGAAATGGGAGTGCTAGAGATAAAGTGGGGAAGGGGGAATGATTTATGCCGTTTGAGAACAAGACCCAGCACTAACTGAGCATCACAGATAGTCCCCAATGGAAATTTGGTGCAATTTTCTTCAGAAGAATGACTTTGAAAGACAGGAGCACACAATCTGTCTCCTTGATGTGTTCTTAATTGAATTGGTTTTATTTGATATTTTAAGTGCAATGTTAGCTGCATTGAATCATGAGTAGATTGTCCTTGTTCACTTACTGCTGATCCAAATGTCCTTAACTGGACACCTTTCACAGCAATGGCTAGCATAATATTTGGGGAAGCTTTTAGGTGGGCCAGCAACATCTTTGGTACAGAGTAAGAATCCTTCTCCAACTATTTTACTTATCTATTGTCATTCAAGCAGTAAAGTAGCTAGGAATGAGTTTGATGTACATCACAGGTAACTCTAAAGAATACAAGTGTTTTATAAACATTGTATTTATTTACTGTTCAGGGAACAACATTATATTTTTAAACATGGCATTATTAAGGTGCATAAAAAAGTACAATATTCCAGGTATGAATGTCCTTACTTGAAAATTTGTATTTTATTTCAAGTCTGAATGTTGCTAGCTTGAACTTCCAGCTGTGATACTTCAATTTTGTTTACTTGAATAAAGAATATTGCCAAAATTCTTTCCTTCAATGTATGCATTTGGACATATTATTTAAACTAGGTTAAGTATAACAATACCGAACATAAACAGCTGAAACAAGTGTAAGAAAGTGTAAGAAAGCTCACAGTAAAAGAGTTAACTGTTAGTGTCTGTATAGTTCTAAGGTCCTTCTACATTTAATAAACAATAAATTGTTTATTGGATGAAAGAATTAAATGCACTATCTGTTGCACAAAGTTCTTACTTTTCAGGGTAGTGATGGAAACACTGAACTTACAAACTAGTTTCTTTTCTTTGGCAAGAACACGTGCCATGAAACACATTGAATAACTATTCACAGTAAGGAGCTGTCAAATCTATGCCCTCTTGGTGTTTTACTACACATATACTCATAGCATTATATAAGACAAAATTTAAGAAAAAATATCTTTCAACAATTTTCTTATGTTTAGAAAATATATCTTATAGCCTACACATTTTATGTCTTTCTCCAGACACATACATAATTCTGAAAATAAAAGCAAACCACATTCTTTTTTATTTCAGAACATTACAGAACATCTGGACAGGTGAACACGAAAAGTGAAGTATTCTTATCAAAAGTTTAATATTCAAGGTCGAGTTTTCCTTAATGCAAATTACTTGTGCATACTGAACTTCTTTTAATGCTCCCAAAAGTAGTTTATTGCACCTATGCAGGAAGCCTACACCTACAAAGCAGCAAGACAACAACACCAATGATATTTGCTCCATTTAGGCTGGTGCATTTCAGAATCTTTCTTTGTGACACTTACACATCCCAAGAGAAGTAGAGAGAAAAAGATCTATATACCTTTTATTTGTTTTCTGAAATAAATAAATCCACATTTTAAA
This sequence comes from Anthoscopus minutus, assembly GCA_013399455.1. NCBI lineage: Eukaryota > Metazoa > Chordata > Aves > Passeriformes > Paridae > Anthoscopus > Anthoscopus minutus. The sequence goes on along the minus strand of VWYI01016273.1, from coordinate 27,729 downwards.
AATGTGATATTATAATGAATTAGATTCTTTTTCTTGATAACGGCAAAGCAGGAAGAGCTATTTAATCTCAAAAATTGCTAAAATATTCGCAAAAGTGTGCTGCCATTGCATGTCATACCAAAAAGCACAGCATATAGACAATATGTATTATGGCATAGTACATAGACTAACATACTATTTATTTCACATTCATATTTTCCAATGTGTTCAAATACATGAGAAGATTACAGAGGATAAAAAAAGCAGTCCTGGTAAAATACTGAGTTGCAGTTGGAATGTATGCTGCATTTTTGTTGTAGTTGTTATTAATGAGACTATGTTGAAAAAAGATTGGCTATCTGCTCTTAAAGAGAGCAGAGAGCAAAATGAAAAGCATCTTTTTGATCACAAGTTACTGCTTAGAGAGAGCTGAACTGCCTGGGAAGAACTGCAACTCCATTAGATGCTGGGTGAAGTCTTACTTTATTAAGATGAACTACTAGCTGGATGACAAAAGGCCCCATAATATGTGTTTGTAGAAACTTAGCTGAACAGCTATTAGAGGTTTCTACATGTTTAAAAACTGTGTATTTACCTTATTTCATTATATAGAATAAGTGTGCAACTAAGACACAGAACTAGGGCGATAAAGAGATGACATACATTTGGTCTTGAGGAAAACAATCTTGTGGGGCAAAACAGGGTGAGGAAAGTTGCTCTGGCTGTTTCACTTTTGCCCTGAGCTCTTGAAACCAACACCCATGATTTCTGAGAATTACACTAATGTGGTAAGGGAGCACACCCAATGCTGTCAAAAAGCTAGGGGATGGATGGGTGTATTTCTTACTTGCTATTTCCCCTTGGAATCCCCTTTGGAATGCTCCCGTTCTCAATGGAATCACAGATCCTCACTGCCCTAATTCTTTTGCTAGGCAGAAGAAATTCACTTGTGGCTCCACAGGTTTTATTTTAAACAGAGCCCTGCTAAGTGGTCACTGTAAAACCCAATGCACTCAAAGTTCTGCCAGGCTCCACACAGACAGTTAGTCCCACAAGAATTCAGTATGGTTTGAGATACCTTAGCAGGAATAATCAGGGCCAATGTCCTTCATATCCCACCTGCCATATATAGACCTGACACACAAAGGACATTACACATGTCAAAATCTGCCATTATTTTGGCAATCCACCAGAAAGGGATTGGTAGTCTGGAAGTAAAATGAAGTCCTAGAAAGAAGGAATTAGTTCTATTTCTTGGCCTATAGATGAGTCAAACTAAAACATGGAAATCAATGCAGCGCAGCTGACAAAACATTTATCTTTTATACAAGGTACAAAAAAATTCATTATGCAATAATATAAAGAAATTAAAGGATCCTAGCTCTCTATTTGAAGCTCTGTAAAACACATCTTAGCAATTTAGCAATTGGATTTCAAATTAATCACTCCACTTGATTTCATTTAATTACATCTAAACTACTTTAAATTTCTGATTCTCCCTAAAGCATAAACTCTGTGTGAGGGTTCAGAGAGTTTGAGACATTTTTTCAATGCCCTGGAGCACTCCAGCAGCCTTTGGAGGCACAGAAATTCATGCACATGGCACCACTCTCAGGATCCCAGCTTATTCTCCGGTCTGCTAGACAGAGGAATAGTTTTGTGAGTGTTACAGTTCTGGAGATGTTGAATTAAGGGCTGCAGCACATCAAGTCAAAGGTATTTTAAGCACCTGAGTGATAGATTCAGTGCAAGGTGCTTTTGTTTTTGGCAACAGAAGGCTAGTTTGCACTAGGCTTTATGGCAGTCTCCCCTTGTGAGCTGGTTGTTACCATCTAAAGAGGAAGAAATGTATACTTTTTGAAAGAGATCATTTATATCTGAAGATTCTATGATTTAATGATGGAACAAACCAGAAGCATTTCTACTGGTTTGCAAGGCATTTCTGGTCCCTTGGAAGTTCTCTTTTAAATGTCATAGTTCTTTGAAGAACTCGTTGTTGGATTTGAGTTTCTTTTTTTTTTTTATGCTCTCTATTCCCTCATCAAGCTTTTAAGTAATATTCTCTCCCAAAAAAGCAAAACTTTTATTGAGTCTTAGAATGAGACCATTCACAGAGCAATTTACATAATGATAAAACTTCTCAAATGAGATTTAAAATATAATTAAAGGGCAGACTTACTGAGTTAAAAGCATTGTTGTGAAATGGCTATACATCACCATGCCAAGAAGCCTCCTATTCAACTAGCCTATGGCATGACCCCAATTCCAGTCTGGTATGATTACATCTCTGAGTTTCATGCTAATGACTTGATTAAAAAGAACGATAAAAAAGTCTTTTCCATTGTGAAGATAAGCTCATGAACATAATTAAGGCATTTCTGGTTTCCCAACACATTTTTCAAGATAAAAAAGGGTAAGAGCTAGTGCTCTAAGAGAGAATCAAGTGCTGATGAATGGAAGCCAAAAGTATAACTTTGCCCTGCAGAAAGCAATCTGTGTAAGTTGCATCTATCATTGTTGTGGTTTAAAATTTTACAAGTCCCAAAATAAAGATGTGACCAAACTTCATATTCAAATGCTACAATCTTCTAATAGATTAAAAAAGACCTACTTTAGCAAGCTGGGCCCTGTTTTCAGAAAGTATTATTTTTATAAACAGGCAAAAGAGCCTTCAATTTAGGTTATATTCAGATTGCAAGAGACTTCATGGTGCATCTAAGGATGCAGAAATCTCGCTGACAGTAACTGCAAATGCTGTGTGGGTTTCTTGATTTCTTTTATGTTGGGCTGCCTCAGCTTTGGAATAGTAACTCTTTTAGAGCACTAACATAATCATTTGAACATATACTTGTCTGTAGTGAGCAGATATTTATTCACACAACTGACTTTTTGCCCATAGCATAAAGTCTTGTATTTCTCCCTTGATCATAGCGAAATAATCATTTTGTGAGACCTCTAGCAATTAATTTGTATTCAATTAGCTAATTCCATGTGTTTGGAAGGAATTTGAAGACTTCATGGATAGATTTTTTGAAGACTGAGAAGACTTTTGCCTCATTTACATGTAATGAAGAGATGAATAAATATATAAAATAAACAAATCTTTCTGCATTTATAGTTTCATTTAAGATTTGATCCTTTTCTAGAGAAATGTATCCTATTCTGATAATAGTGACTTCAATGGAACATATTATTTTCACTCTCTGCTTTTCTTGTCATTGTATCTATGATGGAAACTGTAAACAGAAACACTGTATTAGTCTGAGGTTACACTAATGAAGAAAAATTCCTTGTAGCCACGGAAATGAAGAACTTTTACTGTATGGTGTAAAATATAAATATGTATTTTACTAACATAGCCTGTACTCTCTTTCAGGCAAACCAATCCAACAAAGCAAACAAAGCACATTTTTCAAGTAGGAGTTGCAAGTGTTCTGTGTGTCAGAAAATCAGCCACCTCTACTGAGATGTCTAAGAATGGGCCCAGCTATCTGCCTTTGAACTGTGTATTTGAGATTTGAGTGAGTAGGTGTGAAGCAGCATAAATGTGCATAGAATCACACACATAGTTTTGTGAAAGCAAGTAGGGCCCATTACAAACGAGCAGAGTTTCCCAGATTTTAGAAAGTAGTCTGCTTCCACCAAATATGCATGTTCCAACCCCCATGCTTCAATGAATGTCTGATCCCATTCCACCTGCACATGCTGTCAGCACACCCACCCTGTCAATCTTTTGGCAACCTTTCTGAAGCAAAATAATTATGCTGCTACTTTCAGTAGGTCTAATTTTTCCTCTCCCTGCTCTCCAGAGATCAAACAGTAACAGCACAAAGAGCATCTTCCTCTATAGGAACATTTAATTCTGCTTAGTTACACATGCAAGGTGCTAAAGTCCTGTTGCATAGTTTGGAGAGCATTTACTTCTCTTAATTCTGCTGACATTCCAGTACTTCAAATTAATACTGATTTCCTTTTACACCACACAGCTGGAAAGGCTGATATACACATCTGAAATACCTGTCTCTAGATCTGGAGAAAAAAAGTATCTTATGAAAGACAAAAGGTCAGGTTTTCTTCTTCTTTCACCAACTAATAGTGAAAAATATCTCATATCTGTTAATTATGAATGACCTTTCCTATAAGAAAAATTATTTGCACCTACAGAAATGTGTATTTGTTTCATGAAGATGTAACAATAAGGTATCTCATATTTTAGCACCAATGATATTCATATTTACTTTCATCCTTCCATAAATGCACAAACATATGCAATCCTCTTTCAGATCCTTTTAAAACAAAAATTGAAGGCACTTTATACTTAAAATAAATGATTTCTTTTTGAATCATTATCCTATTTTTTTCTGCCACAAATAATTTTTACAATCTTCTTTTCTTTTTCAAAAAAATATCCTGACATTTATAGTTTCTGTTAGTAAGATTGTTGATGTCTGGAGAAAAATAATGGGTATACCAGTTTCATAACATGATTGTCAATTAATTAAAAAAACATAAAATCTTATTAAAAGAGAACAACCCAAAACATAAATCAGAAATGAGAAGCCTCATACATTACACATTAATAAAACTGGGTCAAGCAGAACAATAATTATTATGGTTTAAGGGCTCCTTTTAGTTTTTATTGTTCTATAGGTAAAGAGATTTCAGGAATTTATACTATTTCAGGTGTTCCTCTCTATGAGCATGCAAGATCCACTGCAATTAACTGTTCATAATCAAGGACAGGTTAATTGGGACCTGGTGAGCATTATGCAAGAGGGAATGTGGCAAATGTTCCAATACTTCTGCACTACCAGATCAAATCCTCCCTACTAGAGGTGTCCTGAGGAAGGGCCAGGAAGGGCAGGCACTTGGGCAAGAGTACACTTCATCTTGATTTTCAGTGGAAACCCTGGTCATGCTGTGTGGCCTCAGAATCTTCTGATTTCCCAGATTTTAAGAAAGATGCCGGTATAGTTATTCCAGAGAGAAAGCTGCAGTGCAGCAGTCAAGCATTAAAATCCCTTCAACAATTGATGCTGGCTGTTCCTGTCACAACAAAACAGAATTCACCAAGTGTTGGTCAATTTACTCATTATCATGAGCTGGGTTAAAACTGCCACGAGGAAAGTTTGTTTTATCTTGCTGCTGGTGTTTTAACTGCAAGCCTGCTCAGTGTGAAGGGCACCACATGTTTAAACACTCAGTGAGACGCCAAGAGGCCAAAGCCTGTGTAAATGGAAGAGGCCACTTCTGGCCTCTCCCTGTGTAAATGGAACAACAGCCCTCTAAATGCAACAGGCAGAGTCACAGAGACTCAGGCAGCCCTGAAGAGCTGTTGCCAAAAGGGCTGGCACGGTAACAGGAGAAGCTGTCAGCCCAGGGTGGCTGCAGAGAGCAGCCTGTGGGGTCCTGTGGGGAAGGAGATGCCACCTCCCTCAGTGGGTTTTCCCTTCCCACCCTCGAGCCCCAAATCCTCAGCTGCCTGCTCACACCAGCACTGACCACAACACCGAGGTTTCCACCTTTAAACCTGTACTGTGCCAATACCCCAAACTGAACAGCTGAATTAAAATGAGTAACTCTGCTTCTGGCTGTGAACTTGCTGTTGCTGCCCTGCACTCTCAGGTGTTCATTCCGACTGCTGCTGTACTGGAGAGCTGCATTGGTGAGGAATTTGACAGAAAGGTCCATCCTCATTAGTTTTCAGCTCTAAGAAGTTCCATAGCTTTATGTTTTTCTGAATAAGCTGAACCATACCAGAATCATGTTCTTCATGATTTATTTCAGGTGCTTTAATAATGCATGTTGACTGTCTTGAAATAAACAAATAGCTGGCAAAAGTTCAGAACCTGAAAAAAGAATACATTTTAAACAATATCCTTCAAAATAGCAACTTTAGCAATCATATTGATTGGTCTCTCTGTGGCAGTCTAATAATGTTTTGCTGCAGCCAGAAATCAAAAGCAAAATTAAACAGAATTCCTGTATCAAGGGGTCTCTGAATAAGATTTACATCCTGAAAATAATTATTTGGTATTTTCTTGGATTTACTTGAAAGATGCATGTACTCCCACAGTCAATACAGTATCAGGTTAAAATAGTAAGTATCACTGAAAAAAATAATCATATCACCAGCAAAGTCTAAGATGAAATAAACTTGTATCTTCACATTTTTTTAGGAGACAAGTTACTTGAGGGTGGAAATCAACTTCTGTTCATGTTTTTCAGTTTGACATTAAAAAAAAAATTCTGGATCACTGACTTTCTCAAATTCACCAACTGAAAAAAAATACACTTGTTCTTTCTATCTTCTCTTCACTCCAGTAAAAGAGAAATAATTCCATTATCATAATAACAATTAAGTTATTTTAATTCCGAGTTCATACTGCTCAAGTTATGTAAGTGTTTTCATCTAGATCCACATAAGAAAACAATCTCCAAGACCCAAAGGCTAGAAGGCAAGAAAAGTGTGAAATGCACACTTTTAAAGTTAAAGTATACTTGGTACTAGTATACTAGTACCAAGGAATGAAGGAACAGAGGTGAGCACACAGTAATGGAGGTAATAGAGCAAATATATATGAATTTTAAAATCAAACAAACAAATAAAAAACACCCTTCCCATTTAAAATCAGATGCTTTCTCTTTAAACAAGAACTCATGCCTTAGAAATGCTTGCAGAAGACAGAATACAATCTTGTCTGTAAGTCAATATATCAGGCAGTTCTTAAATACTGCAGGAAATTCATATGCTCCTACTTAGGTTTGTGTGGAGATCAAATGTGCCTCTTCACCTACCATCACTACAAAGTATGCCATCCAGTCCCATGTTTATACTCTGGAATTGTTTTTATGGCTCTTCAGTCAAGATTACTTATCAAACACTTTATAAATTGCTGGCACAGGACACTGCAAGTACTTGACTACACTGCTAATCACATCAAAGTCACTCTCATATCCAGAAGTTTTGGATATATTTTTCTCATTGATCTCAACAATGCATTAAATGCGACACAAACATGTGGCTGAGAGATACTTCTTCAAAAAACAGTTCATAAAATAACCTAAGATCTCACATATTCATAAAATTCAGGACTGCACTTGGAAGCAGAGCTCGAGTATCTCAGAAAGCTGAAGACTTTGGTCAAACATGCAGTCCAGCCACATTGGTCTTACCCAAAACTAAAAAGTGTGCTGAAGAACACTGCATAGCACCACAGGCAATCTTGGAAATGACACTGTCAAAAACAACATATCAGATTGCAACACAAAAAAATGGCTGTCAATTTTTTGTTCATAATAAATGCTAACTAATTCAACAAAGTCATATTCTAATGAAAAAAAAAATTAAATGGAAAAGACATTGATTGTGGAAACCTGGCTTGCCATAAGCTCCTGTTTTACTCCCACAGCAGCTTTTGCAGCAACTGTATAAACAAGAGGCTTCTGAGTGCCATTCGTGTGGCACACCCAAAGACACCAACAATGCCTGCTTTTGTATGAACCCTGCTGAGAGTGGGCAGGAGAAGCAGGATAAGTTCAGTTTAAACAGGTCTGCTGCCATCTGAAAATGATCTTCTCAGATTCTCTTCAGATTCAATCAGAACAAACACAACACACATTAATAGTAAACAAACAAACAAACGAACGAACAAACAAGCCCCATACTTAAATTAATTCTGAACAAAAATAATCCTGATTATGCACACTGTGGTGGGTTGACCCCTGCTGGATGCCAGGTGCCCTCCTCAGGTGGCTGTGGGGAGAAAAAACAACAGGCTCATGGATGAAGGTAAGGACAGGGAGAGATAACTCACTAGTTACCATGGGTAAAACAGACTCGGCTAGGGAAAATTAGTTTAATTTATTATCAGCCAAATCAGATTAGGAGAATAAGACATAAATTCAGCTCTTAAAATATCTTCCACTCTTTCATAAAATCAGTAAAATGGCTTGGGTTGTACATGAGCACTGTTAAGCCTTACCCTGAATATTTCCAGGCATGGGGCTTCCAACCCTCTCAGTGTCAGCCTTTCCCAGTGTTTTAACATCCTCCCTGTAAAAAACCTCCTCCTTATCTTTAGTCTAAATCGACCATTACAGAAGCCACCTTTCAACTCCCTGGTTACAAAAACCTGGCCACATAAATCCAATGCACACACTCATTAGTTCTCACATCTATGTGTATCAAGCTCAGAGAAAGAAGCATCACTTTTAGAAAAAAGGACCTGCTTTGTGTTCCCTCGGGAGTAACACCAACTATTTCTACTCTGCATATAAAGCAACTTTGTAGCTTTCTTCACATTGCATCCACAGCAATTACTGTTCTCACAAAGTTGTCAATTGCACTATATCATGTTCTGATTTTTAGAAAACTCTGCAAATTTTAACACCCACTAATTCAAAAGACCTTTGTACATAAAAAATGAATGAATAAGAATAGAAGAATGTGAGAAAATGATAACAGGGCATCAGGGTTACTGTGTAATATGTGATTGATCACAGAGGGATAGTTTCTACCTTTGTGTCAGGGAGTACAGTTTGCTCACATAGTCAAAGCCAGGAGCTACATGTTCCCTATGGAAATAAGATGTTTTTTCTCCTATAATCCTCTTTGAAGTATCATTATTGCTTTCAGGAGAGAGTTAAAAAGACCTGTGTATGGGTTTTAAGGCCAGAAAACTAAACACAAAAGAAGAGACACATGATATGCTTTTATCTTTGAAAAGAAGATACATTTTCTGACTTATTAGAAGTGATGTAAAATAATTTCTATAAAAATTGTATGCAAATATCTGCATATGAATTCTTAATAACAGGAATTCCACACAAGAGGTGAGGGAAGAGACAGAGAGATTAGATAAAACATATAATTTATATCCAAGAAGTAGTTTATGAAGTTTCATACCCAGTGGAATGAGCATAAGAAATCCCAGAGATTTAAAAGATGAAATTAGGCAAAGTATGGCTGAAAAAGGATGAGTGTAATATCCCTCAAGGCACTAATAGCAATAGTCACTGTTACATTATTCAGTGTAATGCTGCTTATTATCTTCTATCTGTACATATTTGACATATAATCAATTTTGTGTAGAAAGAATTCTCATAGCATAGATCTATTCATAACTGACAGGTAATGTCACTATTCAGTACAAACTCAGTGAACAGGGGACAATAATGCATTTGCACCATGCACTCATTCAGTGTTCAGTCTAATTAAGATTAAAACTTCCTTTCAGAGACACTGTTTTTATCTGAACTGACTATTGTGTTAAACTGAAGGTCAGCTGATTAACATTAGTATAGAAATTTCTGTCTGTACAGTGAAAAGCTTACCTTCCTCTCTTAAGCATGAGAAAACTTCATGACTGACCTCATAAGAGAGGGGCTTCCTGGAAAAGGCAACTTTCTCATTTATCACACCTGTATCAAAGTATTTTTTTATAAAATTAAGGAAAAAAAAGGTTGCTCTGAAATTCAAATTTAAGAATTTGTCTGTAATCTTCAAACAGCTTCAATACATATGACTTGGTAATAGAGAAAATTCAGAATTGTCTTTCTACATCGGTGAGTTTACTGAAAACAATACTGTTTCACACACAGTGCTTCATAATCTAACTGTACCACTAAATGAAATACTGATGCTCAGTTTCCCAGTGGAGTTTTGTGTTCCCTTTGCAATCTTGCTGAAAGCCTGAAAACCAAACACTGACACTCAGAGTTCTGATGCCTCTTACTCAGCAATTGCGTCTGTTTGCCCAAGGCACACGCAAGTGAGGACAGACATGAATTGCTGCTTAAACAATATCTCAAGGGAATGCAGCCTTATAAGAAACAAAATGAAATAAAACAGTCTGTAGGAAGAAATTTTAGGAACTGATGAAAAAGGAAATATGGCAAACCTTTTACATTTCCTCTTTGTACATTCACTTACTTGCCAAAGGACATGCTTGGTATGCAGAAGTTATCTTAGATTAAAGGAAATGAAAAAAGAAAAAAAAACAACCAAGGAATGACTTTACAATTCATATATTTGCATATTTAAAAACAAACCAAAACCAGGCTAAGGGAAAATCTTTTCCATAAGCACAGGTAAGATCATCAGGAAATAGAATAACACCACCATCCTTCAAATATACCTATACACATGACACAGCTACCATCTGCCAAAATGATCTTGCTGTCACAGTTAATTCCAAGAATCAGACACACACAGTCTGTTCAGCACAACACTAAGCTCTATGCAGATGGGATGTGAGCTTTGAAGCACAGCCTGCACTGATTTACCAACAACAGCAGGTGATCCCTAAGACCTCAAGACAGCATCCCAAATTCAGGGATAGAAAAGTAACTGTTGCCCACGATTAGCTTTCTATCAATCAGTGCTGCTTTAATCTCTGTTGTGAAAACTATCAAATCAGAAGGATTAAGAGTCTGCTCAAAGGGATACAAGAGCAGGAAGGAAAATGTTTGACGGGCACTAAACAGTCAAGCCAAGCTTCTGTAGCAAAAAGAAAGTTCCTTGAAGGAACTGTGAAACTGGATGGAACAACTTTTCCCTGCTGTTCATACCAGTCGCTCAGGTTAAATCTATCTGCCAAACTCCCCCCAACACAAAAGGCTGCTTTAGAAGAGAGGCAGTACTCTGCCTGCTATTGCAATATGTGCCATTCTACCTTTGTAGTAGCTCCAAAGCTTGAGCTCTCCCTGGATGTGACAGCTGTAGGCTGCCTATTACAGAGGAGAACACCATCAGGACCTGTGCTAGTCATCCTTCAGGTCTCCTGCAGGGCAATGCCAGCTTAAACCAAGGAGATCTCTTTTATCCCCGGATAACCCAGAAAAATCTTGGGTCTAATTCCTTTAAAATAGAAAATAGACTTCTATAAATTCCATTGCAGGTTCCTCTCAAAACAGGCACAATAAACACTTTAGTGTACTGTACATTTATTGTTCTATATAATCTGACTTTGCATATCATCTTTTTATTTAAAGAGTACAATTAACCTAAATACCATTTCTCAGTTATTTAATGTCAACATTTTTTATTTGATTGCATTCCCTAAAAATCATGGGGAAATAGATACAATATATTGCAATCAGAATGCTGCAGTTACAGTATTAAAATGATTTCTGGAAATGACTGGTAAAACCTCAGCAATTTTTCTCCAAGAAAAGGCTAGACTTTTGGAATTCCCTTTGACTTGGAATTAACCTAAGGCATTTTACTTTTAGTTCCTTCCTGAAAATGACAAAGAGCACCCTGACAGCTATCAAGTCAATGGCTCAGTTATACCCTATGTAAAAATCCAAGATTCACACAGATCTTTCTTTTAAAAAGTTAATTAAAATTACTACTACTTGTTTTTCCAAGCTGAGACTTAAACAAAGGTATTTGAAGTTATTAATGATTGCTAGGATATAAAATAAAGACCAAAAAACCAACACAAAATACAACCCAAAAGGAAGAGAGGGAAATTACTAGACTATTGTGTAGTACTCCATTCTTTTTAACTGACTTTTGAGGTACTTCAGACTGGGAAACTACTGTTCTGAGTTTAACTTGAAGTTATACTAAAAAGTCCCATCCAGAATGAAATAGGAGCATTTTATGAATGACTGACTTGGAGAGGGAAAATACTTTAAATTTCCTTTCATAATAATCTCTGAAAAAAAAATCTGAAGAATGCTTTAGAATTGTTTAATTTTTACAACTTTTCATCTTCTACAAACCAAATAAACAGCAAGAGATACTGATTGTTTTCATTAGTGAGATTTCTTTCACCTGTGATTGAAAAAAAATGTAAAAATTATTATTAATATGTACATTGTCACTGAAGTTGTATGTCCCTATAGTAGAGATCTGAACTTGAAATATTTAATGATTAAGACCAGCATGTGTGTTGGGCTCACAGCATTCGTCATTAATAAAATGTTCTGGAATTTATAGAAACAGAAAATGGGGATCACTGAGGGTGTTGCGTCAGGAAAACAACACTTCCATTTCACCAGCATGCTTCCTGCAACTTCTTATGAAGAGAAGTTTGGCCATCCCTGTCTCACTAAAAAAATGGAAAATTCCCTTCAGAAAGATGCAAGCATAAATAGGAATGAGTATTGTGGGGGTTTTTGGTTCCTTTGTTTGTCTGTTTTTTTCTGATAAGTTGCAGTGAAGATGTCCTTAAATTTCTTTTCTCAGTGACTTTCCAATAATTTCCTAAAGAAACATAGCTGAGAGAGAAAATAATTTCAACCTTAACGAGCTCTCAGGCCTAGGTTCTCAGATAGGCAGAGCTATTTTCTTGGTACCACTGCTTTGTGTGTTTTTGCACTAAGCTTAGGTCCCAGGGCTGGAGTTCTGGGGTGGAGAGCTCCAGGCTGCTCAGGAGGTACAGGCAGGCCAGGCCAGGTGCAGGTGCCAGACCCAGGTTTGACTGCACACCCCTACAGTGCACACCCCTTTGCTGATGTCTCCGGGCCAGGATTAGGTGGCTGGAAAATAAAGATGTTGCAGTGGATGTCTGCTATATGTATAGGAATGAAGAAGAAGTTTAGAATTAATGAAGAAATAAAGCATAACACTGAAACATCCAAATGGACTGCTTTGGATGATATAATCCACAGCTCAGCACACCAGTAAATTCACTTTTCTCTCACCAGAGAGAAAGGGAAAAAAGCAAATTAGATAAAGCTTGTGATGTGCCATCACAGCACAAAACAACCAGAATAATTCTCTGCTACAAGCAAACAATTACCACCTTTATAGAAAGAAAACTTTTTTACAGCTTGGTAAGACCTTGTCTGCTAATTTGTTCCTGATATTTAATTTCTTTTTGTTCACAGCAGAACAGCTTAGCTTCTACTGACCTCTTGTTTCACTGTAAACAATTTTTCTTCCATCTTGCCTTGCCCTTCAAACTTCAGTGGACAGCTATTTCTTTTGTGGACCTTTCTATATAAAGTGGAAAGGGCTGAACGAAGTATAAAGTCTACAAGCCAGCTTTAATCAAACAGCAGTGCATGTTCTTGTCTTCAGAAGTAGAATACTTACTGTGTTCTTTTTAATTGCCAATTCTGTAACTGTCAAATAACCAATTTTGTCTTGTCAAGTTTTGATCTTTTAAAAGCCTATTACTATTAATCCTACTTTTTATATACACTTGCTCAGACCACTTTGTTTGTCACAGTTCGATAGCAGTTACACACTTAAGTAACACTGCAGAAACTAATTTTTCTTTGTCTTTGTATCTCTTTGGAGATGGAATTGAAAAAATAATTAGGAAAACAGAAAATTAATTTGACATATTTTATTCAGGATTGTGGAAGACAGAAGGGAGTTACAAGAAACTGTGTTTGTTATCAATCTTTGAGGTTTATCCTCTATGGAAAAGAGGAACTTTATTCAAGATAAAAAGAAACTAAAAGCATATAACCCCCTCCCAAAAAAAAAAACCTGAGTAAGTTTGCAGATAATAAATGGAGGTCAACACATAAATCACTTAGCTTACTTCATTGTCGAAAGCAGGCTTAGCTTTATATGACAAGGGTATAAAGAAATTATTGCTTACAAGGCACTTCATCTATGTACATCTGGGACCCTGTAGTGTTGTGTGCTCTTCAGTAGCCTCAACAAGTTAAATCTCTGTCTTTCTGTGCATGCAAAAGTACTGATGACAACAGAGGTAGCAGGGTGGACTTCTAACTCTGCACAGCAGGAGTGGGTTCTTAAGCTTGAAAAGAAAGGAAATGAAGAAGGCAACCAACTGTCTTTTTTAATTACTAACATGTACTAGCTTCAGCAACAATTTTAATCTTACATTTGCTTTTGGACTTTTTCTTCCCTGAAGTACTTGGCAACTTATAGGAAATGCAAGATTTATTTTAAACTTCATTAAAATACTCAAAAGAACATTTAGTGTTAATGTTGAATCATAGCAATCTGTCCTGAAGGCCATTTGGAATACTTATTTACTTATAAAAAACAGACGAAAACATATAGTTTCTGACACCATAGCTGACAGGTAGAAAATATAGTAACAAGAACATTAACTTTTAGCAAGCACAGTTTTAAAAATATATGTGTGTGGAAATAAATTTAAGAAAGCTTTGTACAGATGGGAGAAGAAAGCTTTCTGCTTTATAAATGTCCAGTGTGATATATTCCTGCCTTGGATCAGAGAGTTTCATCTTGTTCATTCTTCTTAATTTGGGCTATCTATGCTTGTATTTTAATTTTTTTTCACAATATGAAACTTTTTCAACTATTTTAATTATTTTACAATAAAGCTCTGACAACTATCCTGGGCCTAATCCTGAGCATAACATTTACTTCCTTAACAAATGTTTAAGATCAGATTATTGTTTCAAGTGGTGTACAAAATGTTCCCTTAAATTAGAGTTCCTTTTCACCAGCAGTGTTATACTCTGGCAACTTCAAAATTGCATGGTGGAAGCAAGCAAGTATAAGGTATAACACTGTTATAAGATTTATTAACAAACTCTCCCACATATAGCATCATAAAATATTCTATTTGCTTTCTTCCTCTAGCTAATTCATACTTTGACTCATTTAAAAAGATGACACACATTGCAAAAGCATGATTTGATATATTTTACTTGATTCTTCTACCTGCAATGTGTTCTCTACCATTGTTCATGCTCCTGATCATTATTAAGATATATTAGTCACACATAAGTTGTCCTCACTTTAGCAAAACTCAACACTGACAACTACTCACATTAGTCTGGGCTTTGCCTCCCATATTTTTTCATATCTAGTTTCATTAATGCTTTAATGGACTGGGTTGCAAGGGGACATCCAGGATAAGTTCCAATCCTGTTGCCATGAGGTCTTAGACAACTCTTAGACAAATTTTTGGAATTTTTTTCTCCCAAACTTCCATATCAACAAAACCCCATCATATATAAATCATCTATATGAATATCACATTCCAAATTTCCACCTGTGTCACAGAGCATCAAAACCTGGATGCAAGGAACACAATGTCATAATCCGCTGCAGTTTCAGCCTCACAAGAGAGTTGAGTTTGCTGAGATTCATCCCTTGATTTTCACACATAAAGATGGATGTCATTCTGAAGTCTAGCCTCTCTCAGATATCCTCAAATGGAAGGTCCTTCTCTGATATCTGAGCTATTTCAAAGCCCACACCAGGACTTTTGCTATTCAGCCACATTTCTCTGGGGCTGGTTCAGCAGAGCTTCTGAACCACCACAGTGCTCCCAAGAACCCTTCCAATGGTAGCAGTCCCTTCATGTCCTTAAAGTGGCTGTAAAGCTAAGAACCCTGTTTTCCTACCACACTCACACTCAACCCTCTTTAAAATAACCCAAACAACCAAAAGGTCCCCTAATCTGAGCCAATAGGAGAGGATGAATTCATCAGTGCATTTTTTTGGGTCTGTAAAAAGCAAAACCTATGCAGCTGACTTCAAGTTCTCACCAAAGCTGTCACTCACAGCAGAAATTTCTGCACATTTTGCTTTTAACTGTATTTAAACCTCCTTCCCATTTGAAGGATTCTTTCTTTAAATAAGACTCTGATCTTTTTTATGTCCACAAGATTCAACTGAAAATTTCCAGCCTGAAGTTTCCTTGCTGGTCTCAAGGAAATAGTTTTCAAAGGGAGTCGATATGTTGGTTTAGTCTAGCTTTTTTTTTATAATGTATTCTTCACTTCCACTGTGAAATCTGTGCCTGTAAATGTGATAGCACCACCTTCTTCTCCACAATTTGCAGGGATAAATTGCTTCTGTTTAGATTAAATATGCAGTGACATCCTGTATATACTATGCAGTGCAGTTTGGTTGTCTAAGTGCTTTCATCAAGGGCAGCACAGATGAAAATCCTGAATAACCTTTGCTCATGTGCTGTGTAATCTCAAAGCATATGCACATTAGATCTGATGCAGCAAAGAAATGTTGGATTTACTCTGCATAAGAGACTGTGCCTACTCTGCTCATGTGTGAAAGGTCTCAGAACTTCTGAAAATGCTTGTGAACTGTGAACTAGAAATCCTCTGTTATGTATAACAGTCTTATGGCACTATGTGTTTAGAGTCACTTCTCATATTTTCTGATAATTTATCACTCACAATTTATAGGTGCATTCAAAATGCAAGATGAAATACAACATGTGTTTTCAAAAGTACATGCAATTCACAAAATAAAATGGGCATAAGCTTTGGATGGTTAGATCCAATGGGAACAGATTTTCTCTGGTAGCACATTAAAATATGCCTTCAGATAGTTTATTTATAAGGTGATTCTGTATATATACATATTATGGAGTGAACAAATGCCTTCATTAAATTTTTTTCTTACTGGGAAAGTTCAGAAACTGCAAATTTAGCTGTTTGTGTCATGGAGCAGTAAAATATTATACACTGTCTTGTTACAAGTCATTCTGAACTACTTTTTATAGCTCTTGTTTCATATCAGTGTTATTTTTGTTAACTTTGCTAAAGAATTTGGACAAATTATGTGTCTCAGATATTTAAACACTTATTTTGCTTGCTTGGACTCTCATTTTTGTCCAGTAATTAATAAAATGAGCAAAAAGGACAGAAACTGGTAGAAAGAAGACCAATCCAACAAACACCACCAAAAGCAAAAATGCAAAATCATTTCATTAAGTGATTGTAATGGTTCTATGATATAAACAGAATTTACAATATAAAACTAAGATTAAACTGGCTTCAAATCACTATTCCTCCATGTGGAGTACTCACCTAAATTAAAACTAACACAAATCCCAACCCAATATCCAAGTGGTTTGGTACTTTGACATGTAATCAATGGACTGTAGTTGTACAATCACAAGGTGCACCAACATTTCAAAGCTGAATTTACACAAATTATCTCTGTTTTAATTGAGACCCCTAAACTCCACTTCTGTTCATTCATTCTTCAAACATCAATCAACTTTTTCAGGTTTTAGTTCTACCGGCAATTATTTTTAATAGAACCAAACCTAGAAAAAAAAATTGCAAACTTGGAATATATTCCCAAGTAGAGCTTCATATAGAAATTCATAGAAATCTTAAATTGTCACATGGCTATTTCCATGGACCTAACATCTACAGTGTTATATTTGTCTAAATGCATTTCTTCTCATGCAAAAATATCACATTTAAACATGATGCTTATTAAAAATAAATGACAAGTTAGCCAATATAATTCAAAGTCAAAACCATCAATTGTTTGGTAAGATCTATTCACTGTGGTTCAACCTTTGAAGTTTTCTGTGAAGTGCTAAAATAGTCAGAATCAAAAAAGCTACAGCTTGAGATACTTCAAGTGAGCTGTGCAATATAATTGCACAGCTAATAGAAGCGTAATCATCTCAGCAGGAATTAAATAAGGCAAATACAACTGCTGAGTTGTTTTTCAATATTATTAATTTCAAAGCATATCTTGCACATGCTGGCATATTTAGGGAAGCAAGGCAACTTCAGATCACAAGAGTATATATTTTAAGAGCTTTCTTCTGATGATGCAGCATGCAATGAAAAAGCTTTGAAACAAACAGCTCAAATATTTAATGTACTTATAAAAAATAAATCTAAACCCCATATATTTCATACTTCAACTTACTGCATTTAAAAGTGTTTCTTACAAATTGAAGTACAGAAGAAATCACTAGAATTAAGTCAGCAGCCTCACAAACTCTACAATGTTGGGTTTTTTCTTTCTTATTATTTCAAGTTAAAATAATTAAGGATAAATTTGTTAAGCCTTTTTCAACTCATAAAACCGAGAAAAGAGGAGGGAAAAACCCATTTCTATTATACTTTAAAGAAAAGGTTTTTTTACTAAAATAAAATCACTTATATAATAGTAATTAAAAATGATACCCTTATTCTGTGTAGAAGAGTATTGTAGTGCAGCTGTTGCAGCAAAAAACCAGAAGGGCAACAAGGAGCAGAAATGTAGCTTAGAACTTGTAACAAAGACTGAGAAAGCAACCAACCCACAATGAACAAAGGGAATATACTGCAATATGGAGTCACTGGCTTTACATTATGAAATCTCCATAAGGTCAGGTTACAAGATTGCATGTACCCACAGCCTTTTAAAATCTAACACAAGTAGTGATATTAACTGCAGAACTGAGCATCCAGCCATCTGGAAATGGATGGCAAAAGTGATATTTCTTAAAAAGTGTTTCCAGGGTCTCTGAAGTCCCAGTTCTTGTGCATCCTGTCCAGCCATTAATCGATGATTGTGGCACTAATGTAATGATCAAATCTGCTTTACTTGACATCAGTCTGCCAGCATTCCATCATTCTTACTGAATCAAGATGCCAAAATTTATACAATTATCTGATTAAGAAACTTGATTAGTGGATCCTGTTTTACTTGTCACATTTAAATGAAAGATAAACCCAAGCAGCCTGCTTGGCAAATTAAGCAGTATGTTTTCTGCTCACAAAATCTCCTGTAGCCTTTTGTTCTCATAGACATTCCCCACTTACACTGTCAGAAATGCCTTTCTAGAGAGGCCTCAGGCTCGAAAAAGTTTTGCCAGTTTCAAGATGAGCTTTTGCTGAAGCTCTGCCTTGGCTGCTGGCAAACTGCACAAACACAAATCCTCTCCTTCTGAGGACTGCAGCTTCACCAGGATATCCCTTCCTCAGCATCTGCTGCTTCCAGGTCACCTCAGTGTAAGGGGGACAAATGATACCACTGAAGGTCAGAGGGTTTCTTCTGGAATTTGTTATTTCTTGTTCTGGTGAAGTTCCTAGTGATTACTAAAGGTTTTTGAAAGTGAGAAGAGAAATCAAAAAGCTCCAAAGAATGCCTAATTTCAGGGTAGTTTAGAGAACTTTTAATTCTGGAATGATTTGGCCTAATATAAAATTGAAAATTTTCTTTGTGAATTGCAAATTCTGAGGTTTGGTCAAATCATGAGTCCCAACCCTATAAAATGCATCTCCTTTCAGGGCTGGGATAGGATGGGATAGTTATTTTCCTCTCCTCTTGTTCTCATTTTCTCACCAGTGTAATCTGAGATATGAGAAAGCAGAGAAAATATCCAAACATTTTTTTTTAAATCATAGTATAAGATTCCTTATTGTCTGTTCAATCTTAAGAATTTCCAAGATCATACTTAAATGAAAAGTCTCTAAAATGCTCTTCCAAAGCCAACATATATGACGAAATTAAGCTTCAAATTGATGCCAAGAAATTACATTCTATAGTTTATTATGTGTCCTTTCTGATTAAAAGTGAAAAAAAGAGAAAAGATACCTTACGGTATCTTTTAGTTATTTTAGAGCTGGTTTTAGAGTTCTAATACCTGCTTTGACTCTAGACAAAGAAAGTAAAATGGACAGTCAGGGAAAGTCTGATTTCTAATCCACCTGCTACTCTTTACTGTTTTTCTGCTCACCAAGACTGCTGTAATTACAACAATTTTAAGAGGACTAAGACTTGGCTCAGCTCTACCTATCAAGGTGTCCTTGGAAAACATGTATAATGCTACTTTTAATGGAAGTGCCCTTATGGCAAAGCATATGGTGTATCACTTACAGATATAACCAAATAAAACTTTTAAAGCTGCTCAAAAAATAGGAGTGACCTAGGCAGCCTTGGGTCAACTGAGAAAACACAACTTGACAGCAGCCTTTTCTCACAAGGAGCAGCAACTGGCCAGAGCAGGCAGGTGGAAGAGCTCTTGGTCCATGGACATAAAGTGAAACATGAAGGGTCAGCCCTTGCTGAATGCCATCAGAGCCATGGGGGCATATCAGTGTCCTGACACTTTTACAGCACCAGCTGTAAAAACTGCCCAGAGCACAAACATGGCCAGGATCCTCTAATTGGTGGCACAAAAAGTCTGCTCTTAGGCTGGTGCTCTGTTTTGGCATTAATTAGACATTTCTGCAAGTCCACAACAGCTGCAATGGTGCTGTGTTATACAGAGGAAGAGAAGGAGCCAAGAGTAGTGCAAACAAACAACAACATGGTCTTTCTTCCACAGTCTCATATGGGACAGCAGGAATGAACATGCCTTATGATAGACCTGTTCAAATGATTTTTCAAGCCTCCTTAATTTATTTTCATTCACTTTTATTACACTCTTAGGGTACACATATGCACAAGCGTATGCATTCATGTGGTCAGTGAATTTTCTTTTAAAAGAAAAAAGGAGATTTTTTTTGTATTCAGAATTGAGTTTAGCTCAGTTTGATATTATCCTTAAGCAGTCTCTGGTTTGATAAATCATTGTTTGTGTCCCTTTTACTTAGAGTTCATGAGCTGTACTCATTGAAAATATAAATACCCTACCAAATACACAAATGTTTTCCATTTTGCTTCTCAACTTTAATATAATTGTATCAGCTGTGGGAAACAGTCCATTTATATAGATTAGAAATGACTTTTCACCCCTCTAAAGACAGTTGTCTTTTAACTGCAAACCTAACCCATGCTAACTGGTCCTCAGGACAAGGAAGTCAACACATGCTGTGTGTCAGGTTTATGTTGAATACAAAGTCAGAAATCCAGGAATCTGAAGGTCATGGCCTTTAGCAAAAAGAACAACTAATACTGAATGAATATCCAGCACTAGCAGATAGCTGAGGTCTGCTGGAACTCAGTGTAGAAAAGAGATTTCAAA
This sequence comes from Anthoscopus minutus, assembly GCA_013399455.1. Lineage (NCBI taxonomy): Eukaryota > Metazoa > Chordata > Aves > Passeriformes > Paridae > Anthoscopus > Anthoscopus minutus. Next base: position 7,108 of record VWYI01016273.1, on the reverse strand, counting down.
AGAAGAAACCTATTTTTGTGGATAAGAAACAAGTACTCTCAGTGGACAAAAGGAGGTTCTGGCTGCTGTTTAGGATAAACATAAAAATGTTTCCCATGGTGGAATTTCCCTTTGTAGTTTAGAAAAAGTAATACAAAAATTCATCTAAAGATAATTTAATGCTGTCTTTAATCCTGTCCTAGCTGCTTCAGTCTTGGTGGTGTCTCCAAAAGAGCACTAAAGTTGTTATTTTATAATTTTGTAGCTCTTTAACTTCAGCTAAGACATGGCTTATGTCTTATGGAAGTTGGATTTATTTGTAGCAGCAAATAACATTTTCTAGCACCAGAAGCACCACAGCAGTAGCAAATGGACAAGACCTTTCCATATCCAGAGCTACAGAAGGGATGGAATAAATCCGCCAAAGTAAACCCTGTGAAAAAGATAAAAAATTAAACACATACTTAATGGGGAGATACCTGTTTCAGATAAGAGGACTGTAAATATAGAATGTGGGTTAAAATCAGACAATCTTTCTTTTTTGTGTCATTTTGTGAGCCACTTGAACCATTCTATGTGTCATCACAAGAAATTGTCTTTACTGTCCCTTTTAAACTTAAAAATGTAACTAGAGCAATTAGGATGCTCTAGTTAATTAAATATTTGCTATGATTTCAGCTTCCTGGCAGAGTGGACATAAGAACAACCTTGCAATAGAAGCCTTGCTAATTCAAAAGAAAGGAAAATAAATACATTACTGAGGGTAAAATTAGAGAGAATATATTTGAAACATATTTGTTGAGAGCAAAGATAAAGTGCATATTTCCCAAATATTAAAAGAAAATTAATTTATTTACATTATATAAAGCAGAAAAAACAAACTAGCTCATCCTTATATAAGGAATATCCTTAAACATGCCAAGGGTTAGTGGTTTAAGTGCTAAATAGATTGGACTATTAAATGGAAAAATTGTTTTTTCTCCTCTTTAAACTCAAAATTATTACTAATTGCCAAAAAGTATTTCCCTTTGCGTCCACCAAATCAGAATACTATATTAAATAATTTAAAATCAGCTAAATAGGGTACTACTTATAATAAAAATCTTACACTGCTTTTTCATTACTATATTATCACTGCTTTTTATTCAAATACATGCTGCCTCTGAAGTGCTAGAGTTACCATTTTTTGGCTTTGCGCATCAATTCCTTTTAGCTAAATATTTTTCTTCAGATACCCTTGAGCCAGCACACATGTAAAACACTCTCTTAACATTACAAGGTCGAGAAAATAAGTAATTTTAGGGAAAAAGTATTGAAATGGAAATATAACAGTGAAAATATATAGTGTTAGCCCCTTTCTGAAACAGCACTGTTGCTATGGCAATTCTCAAATCTAGCATTTTCATGAGAAAGCTCTCTTCATTGAAAGAGCCTGAATTTATATCTACCTTCATATTTATATGCTCAATTACACTTCAGAAACAGCATATGAAAGGTTTAGTTCTGCTTCTGTAACTTTTAGTCAATTCTCTAAGTAGATGTTTCTTAATATTTGGTTCCATATTGTAAGACTCTGAGTGTCAAAATCACAACCCATTTTTACTTCTCCTAGAAATCAGTTGATACTGCCCTGACAGCTTTTAGACACTCTGTCAACTTTTATGGGAATAAATAGAAATGAAGCTAATAGATTTGTCCCATCAAAATGGAAACACTACTACACTGAAGTTATTTTGACAGAAAAATGTGCATGTTAACTCACAACGACAAAGAACGTGCATGTTAAAATCTTTCCTCTGGTGACCTTACAGTTTAATAAATCAGAGGAAATATCAAAAAAGTAGGTTAACCATTATGAATTTGTTGATAATTAACTGCAATAACATTAACCCAAGCACTTTGCTTCACTCTAATGTATTTATAATAAACAGTTCCACAGGAATCTCACTGTGACAGAGCATTAATTAATATCTGCCTGTTGGAGAGTTGCAGGTTCCCAATAGCCTCTGCCACAGTGATTCTTTGGAGTAAATGTCAAATCTCTCTTATTTCAATGGTACTCATTAAAATAGCATTACAAAATACCACATGCTTCTACTGTGGGTATATTCTGCAATTTCAGTGACACCAGCAAGGAATGATATCACACCAAAAAGCCCAGGGGCAGAACACAGTGTATTCAGAAAGGGAACTCAACACTTCTGACACTCCATGACGGGTCAGAAAGGCCTTGGTGGGTTTAATACCCAAACCATCCTGCATTGTTCTGTCAAGCACTGCAGTGTTCCTTCTGAAAAGGAAAATGTCTCAAAATTTTTTTTCCTTTTCTCCAAAAGTATAGAAAGCAAGCAAATAATTCACATAATTAATCAGACATATGAAAAAGCTATGACTTATAATACCAATTATATAGCACCAGTTTTAAATCTGACGCTGTAAAAGCAGCCTCTTGTGAAGAGCCTAACTGAAGTTAAGAAAATCCCCATAAATAAATGACAGACCATAGAGGCCAAAACACATGTTCCAACAGCTTGAGGCAGGATTATAGTCTCCAGGAAACTCCTGTACATTCAGTTCAAAGTGAAAAAATACCACTTCTCACTGTAAAATTTAATTTCATTTTTTTTTCTCTTAAGTCTGATAAAATGAGTGTTAACAGTCACATTTCCTCAAAGGTTTGTAAAGCAGAGGTTTCAGAATGCAGTATGATAGGTCTAGGCACATGTAAACATAGAATGGATTGCTAAAATACACTTTGAAAAATCCTGCTTAGTGCTATCTCTGCTTTGGAATTCAGAAGTCAGAAAAAGAGGCATAGAGGGATATTGCTTGCAGCTACCAACTTCAGGAAATGTACTGGGAATCCAGTACAAGATTCAAGTACAAGAAAATAAAAAAGTAGGTAGAGTTTCTTTATTCTTTCAAATACAGCATTCTGAATTGTTTCATTATTTACTGTACTACAGTGCACTTAAAAACTGGCATTTATATTCTAGACCAGATTGGTTTTAGTGATGTTTTTATGACACAGGAATAATTGTGGCCCTGTTGAAGACAACTCAAACACTGGTAACTGTCGAGGCATCACACAACAGTAAAATCAAAGGTTCATGTTCATCTTAGTTCTACTTATGTGCAATACTTTGATATGCAAAAGTAATTTTATTGAAATGGAACTAACATGGCAGCTATTATGCCTTTGCTATGTTAAAGACAGGTTAATGACTTTACATAAAAATTCACGTGTTATTTCTATAGTACACATAGAAAGAAATTTTAAGTTCAGAAAAGCACAACTGATATGTGCTGGTTTTCATGTCCTTTTTTTTAAAATAAGTTCAGCATAAAAGACATTGCCTCTCCAGTTATTACAGAAAGATTAAGTGCTAGGGACAGACAATTTATTTAGTTATTTATTTGCATCCGTAACCATCCTCTTTCTTTCACTAGCTTTTATCTGGCTTGAGTTATTTTTTATATATTCCATCTTCATTCATCTGCTTCACTCCTCCCTAATTCTCTGTAGCTTTTGGAAGAACACATAAATAATAAGATATTGAACACCTCTCTTGGTCTGTTGTGGCTTCTTCCTTTCATATAAGCACATTCAGGGACTTTCAAGAAGACTCTTGCTCTGTGAATAAGACTTTGGAGTATATGAATACTGAATTATTGAAATCTTGGAAATACACTATCATCCTGATAGAAGATGAGAGTTGACTCAGAACTATGACATCTTTTATTCTGATTTAATCACAAAATCATAAACCAGAATATTAATATACTGTATACATGCTATAAAATGATTTTTCACTATAGCATGCACATGAAAAAGTAATATATTTCTAAAATCAAATCACTATAATGAAAATTATTCAACACATTCCTGTTAAAATTACTTTGAAATTTATTTACTGCTATGAAAAGCTTTAATTTTGAAAATATTTATTCCTATCAAAGGAAGACCACCAACTCTAAAAATAACCCGAAGTGATACATTTGGGAACTGAATGCAACCTAATTTAGCCTGGACAAGCCAAAATCTGAATCTTTATGCTCATCTGACCCTAGTATTAAAGCAAATGAGCTTCACATGCTTTCAGAATCAATTTTCTAAAGTTAATTCTCTGTTGTCTATTTTAATACATGTTCTAGCAGTTAATCTTCTGATATTTTTTGTGATTAGCTTAAACTATAAGACACTAACATGTTCATTGTACTTTTCAAAAAATTAATCTTGAGATAACTAGGAGAGTCTAGCAAAAAAGCCTCAGGAATCATGTTGAACAGCTCACACAGACCTTATGTAGCCATCCCATGCAAATATGATCTTCATTATAAAAGATTTCCTCACTGCTTAAAAAAGAACTTATGATATCATTACTTTGCTGGCTCTTTACCCTCTTATAATAACAATTTCCCTGCCATATTAATGACAAATACATCATAATTATCTCTCTTCACCTTCAGCTAGAACAGCACAGAACAGCCCTTAATCTAATTGCATCTCTAAATTCATAGGAAAACAGTCAATCATGGTAAAGACTTGTTTGACTACAGAACCAGTAATGATTCAAACAATTAAGACTATGACTGCCTCCATAATTCACAGATTCAGGAAAGCAACACCATTGTAATATGAAACACTGAAATAGTTTCTGGATAGCAAGAGCAGTTTGTAACTTTTGATTTCCTTGGTTCTGTCAACTTTGCCAGCTCATTAACATTAAAGTAACTTCTGACATCTGGTTCAAGTCTGGGCACCAGTTCCCTGGAAATCTCCATCTCAATCATGTCAGAAGACTGAGGTTATGGAACATCAATTTGTTTTGTTTCCCCTCCACACCTGGCAGCCCATATATATTCTTTAACATGGTAATACAATTAATCAGTATGATGGTTTTGGAATGTAATGTAAAAGGAATTTAAAAAATCCAATTTCAGAACTGCCAAATTCATTTAGTAAAAGCAATGGTTTTAACTTAAGTCCAGGGAGCCCCAGTTCTGGTTTTCTTCAAAAATCCTGAAGTGCATATAAAACAAAACAAAAGTATGGCTTCTTTGCAGAGCACTGAGCATTTCATAACAATGGAATTTTCCAAAGTACAGCTGAGGGTAAAGCCCACCCCTGTAATGAGCAAGTGCATCTGTGGTTGTGCCCAGCATACCCAAACAGAATCTGGCCTGGGTGCATTATAAACTCAGAGGCTGGAGCTTCAAATAAACCAGTCTTGAAAAAAAAAAATTAATACATTTTTAATTTGAAAGGACATTTTATGTCCTTAGAGTCTCATAACTACATAGATTTTTTACTTTCTTTAACCCTGCTGCATCTGTTTGCTCTGCAAACATAAATATCACAGCTATTCTGTCTACTCATCCCCAGATGGGAAAGTCCTAACAGCAGCTAAACAACTATCCTGAAAACAAAGAACAATATCAGCTACTCACATCACTGATTTATAATAACCATAACATCCCTATCTATG